>JAECUM010023482.1:0-31922 GCA_016617855.1 Megalonaias nervosa
TTTAATTTTGGAATTGTTTTCAATACTTTGACACAATATCAAATTTAGATTATTTTTCCATGATGAACATGTTGTTCCCAGATCAACGGTTTCTTCTGTGTTCTGATCTATGATATAATTTCCTATGACGGTTAAACATTCAACAGTGTTGCAAACCAAGTGCGATCATCCGCTACGCTTTTTTTTATCACCTATGGCTGTCACTGATACGATTGTCTTTCCAATGAATACGTATAAACAAAAATATGAAATCAACAAAACCGGGTAACAGCCGTTATGTACATTTTATTTGCATTGTTTGTTAGTTAGTTTATTTTATTTATTTTATTTCATGAGATGATGTGGGTTATGTAAAATTGCATTTTTGTTGCTGAACATTTCCAACATCAGAGACAGATTTGTAAACAACATTGTTTAACTTTTTATTATTTGTTACATATAAGGATTATCTTGGTCTAAATCAAGGATATCTTGTTTACCATGTTTATTATCATATTAGTAACAGACCTTCTAATTTGAACTAAAATTATATTTTGCAAACATTTTGAATCTTCTTGAATGAAATGTTATATTAAGTAATAGCTCTTTAAAAATATTAATTGTTGCCAAGGTCAGGTAGCGGATTATGAACCCCTCTTAAATGGGAAAATCATGTATTCCTGCAATAACATTTGAAGCAGAAATCAGTCTTATTGTTGTGCCCAGTATTTCGTTTGGGCTGGAATTTATTTATTCAAATTTGTTTTTCACTTGAAATTTAAAGTGCTGATCTAAAATAATATTCTGTGAAAGAGAGAATGGATTTATAGTAAAATTCAAACAAGGATATATGCGTGTTTGTGATTTGGATTTCAACGTAGCTTTAATAATTTTCGAGTCGTATCGCTACGATGTGTGCAATGTGGCATTTTTAGTGAAGTCTAACGCTCAGGCATCATGCCACAGACATGTAGCATCATGTGCCACCCAGACGCATTACCCTGACACCAGGCCGACCAAATCTAACACTAACCTCTTAATGCTAAACGCCCCGTAAGGCAGATGTTAGTACCATTTTTGAAATGACTCGGCAGGGGTTCGAACCGCGACAGCCGAAACGGAGGCGGACGCTCTAACCATTTGGGCCACCGGAACGGTCCTCAGACAGTCTTCTGGTAAAAATAAAAAACTATTTCAGTCTAATACGAGCATTTGCAAACCTAAAACTTGCACAACATTCAAGAATAAAGAGATTGATAACATTGACTAGAACTCCTTATCTCTTCCTACGTGTAAGTTTCGCAAAAAAAGGGCATGTTATTTCTGATTGCTCCAAACTGAAAAAAATCAACCTAATCAAGACAGACCTATTCCAAATACTCTTATTTCTATGAGGTCAAGGTCATGGTCATGTATTGAAATCAATGCATTTGTTGGTTCAAACAAAACCTAGTCTGATTTTGTTATGGAGAATTATAAACCATTCGTGTCGAGAGGTTCTATATCACTATGCCAACTCTACCACTAATAAAATGTTAGGGCACACGGGAGCTTCTCAGGGTTTTTTATTATCAGATAATTTGTCTTTTCCTGAAAAGTCTTTTTCTAATCAGAGTGTTCGTATTCAGGGAGTAGAGTGCGACTTTGTTAATGTTCCCTCTATTGTGCAAATTTGTCACCACACTTAGTCTCAGAACCCACAACAGTCGGAACAGTGTCGCTCTGATCCATCGATGGTACTCCTTTATTAATAGGTAGTGACCTAGCTGGGGATGAGGTTGTAATTAATCAACTTGTAACTGACAAACTGATAAGCCTTGTTTAGATCAGAAAGTGTGTCCTATTGAAAAAGAAATCCTTGATTTATACCCACATTGTGCAGGCGCTAGAGCCGTATAGACAGGAAAATCTTTATATGTAATATATTTTACAAATAACATAGCTATTAAAGTGCTGGTATAAAGCAATTTGAAATACCAATACTATTGGTATATCAAATTGTGATCAGCCCATGGCGCAATAATATGTATATATAACCATTCTTGCAACTGAGTGTTATTGATTCTAATCAATGATGAATTTCCACTCATTAATCATTAGTCATTAGTGGCCTATGAAAATAAAGATCAAACGTATTAATAAGCATAGATTTCTCAATGAATATAATATGGTACACAATTTCATCGTAATCCTTCTGCTTTCCGTTCCCCTCCTCTCTCATGCATAGGGGAGAAATACGCTGAAATCTGGATTGAGAGAGAAACACAATTTGGGCTCGATGAAAACCTGGAATAAGTAATAAATAGTTGCAATAGGCTGTCGACAATATGCGGTAAATTTCTTGGTTCCTAGGCACACGTCCTGCAATGTACATAATGCTTTATTATCGTTGTTGTTGTTGTTGCTCTCTCTCTCTCTCTCTCTCTCTCTCTCTCTCTCTCTCTCTCTGATTTAACGCTTACCATCATACATACATCCATATAAATCGTCTTATGAATCAAGCAAAAATTGAAGCGGAAATCCCCATACGCTCGTCTTTTTTATGGATTTCGGATTTTCGCCCTATCTTGCTACATTGGTCATGAGCAAAAGAGAGAGAGAGAGAGATGTCCCTCGGACATTTTCATATTTGATTAATAATAATCGATTTTGAGAACATTATCACAGGTTTAAGAAACAACAACAGTAAAGCTTGAAACACATTACAGTATGTGTGCCTTGTAATCATGAAATTTACCGTATATTCTCTACAGGTTATTTTAATTTTGTATAATTGATTATATAAATACTATAGATAAATCCCAAGGAAAGTGTACAGATACCTTTACGATGAACCATGTTCTGTTAGGTTACTTGGTGTAAGTTCAGTTTGAAGGTTTTCATCCAGCCCAATTAATTTTACTCTCTCACTACAGATTTCTGCGTATTTCGTCCCTTGTCCCTTATACATGAGGGGAGGGGGAACGGAAAGCAAGAAGGATTGCAATGAAATTGTGTAAAATATTAAAATCATTTAGAAAAGATTTATTCTGTCTTGCCTAAAAAATTGTAGTCGATTGTACCTTTTATGTTTAACTCCCCCCCCCCCTGCAAAAAACATTATTCTCTTACCTAAAATGTTTTAGTCGATTGTATAATTTAGGTGTGATAGATTGATGTTCAGCACTCTATGGTTGTTGTATATTTCTCACCCATGCGACAGAGGAATCTAGCTGTTTTGCTAACCTTACTTTTCTTGTCTCAGTCCAGTCATCTCATGCCAGTCGTCAGTCAAGGTGTCCACGCGCTAGGGACTACTTTTAAAAAAATAAACCTTTGTTGTCTTCTGCTATTTGTTCTAAAATCAGACAACAACAACAACAACAACAAACAAACAAATATATAACAAAACAACATAGTAACTTAAGAACTCTCCATTTTTGAGAAAACACCATACAAAACATTTCGAGAGAGACAGACACATACACGCACACGATGTTGAGCCTTTTGGTATTACGATAGTTATTTCCACACAGTATAGTCAGTTTTATCCTATCTGCAAGCCTGACTCAGTACATTGTCGGGTCAGCGTCATTAAATGTAGCTAAAGCTACCTAATTAGTTTTAAATACTTCGTGTGAAACAAATTATATACTGTTAGCTACATTTAATGACGCTGACCTGAAAATTGGCTGTGCTACAGATATGATAAAATTCTCAATGCTGTGTGAAATGAACTATGACAGAAAACACTTACCTATGCACATAACCTATAGACCTATACACTTCATAGTCTTCAAACGCTATTAACAACTACAGAAAACTTAGTAACAGCCAGAAATGTGTTATGTCAAACATGCTTTATTCTATTTTTGTTGAGCATCTCCATTGCGTTCCAGATGAATAAAAAATATACCTAACATATTTAGTGACAAATAATGCACTTACCATCCAGAAGGAATCATTTATCCGTCAACACATTAATCCATAAGCAAATTTCACTGTAACACTTGCCATATTTCCAATACAGAAAAATAAATTTTCAAAGAATCAGTGAACTTGAAAGTTTAGCACATGGTTATCGGCTGGGGTAGTAGTATTGATAATTTGAGGTTCCTATCTCAGAGACGCCCCTACCCCGCCAAAAAAAAGACCTTATACGTTAACATTTTTGTCAGCAGCCTTTGTTAGCTTAAAATGATAACTTTCATATGATAAGACTTTTCTAACATATTTCTGACAAAATTTGTTTTGTCGGGGTAGGAGGTCTCTGAGATAGGAACAACTCAATTATCATTACTACTATACTTATTATTTTTATAGTTTTAGACAAAATTTCATATTAAACAAATGAAATATTATATAATATGGGATATCCATCAACGTCAATCCGACATGTTGGATTTGATCTGACAAACAGATTTTGTAAGAGATTTAATTCAATCAAATCAGCCTCGAGTAATACCGGTATAAAAACTAAAATAATAAGCGATTGTATTAAAAAAGTTGGATATCATATATCACCAAAATATGGGTCGGTTTGGTTATTCGCGACTGAAAATGATGTGAGAATAGCGGGTTGGGCAGATGATGTGATGACATTTATTGACAATACGGTTGATATTACTAAAGCTATACAAAATTAAACATCTACTGTTGTAACCCATATTTTATGATAATTTTTTTCATATCTGCTGACTCTCATTGGTAGAATATCTGTTAACATACTGTCAATGATACGGAACTCGCGTATTAAATCGTCCATATCATATTTTATACTACGCAAATAAGATCGTGTCTGATCAAGTAATTTTTTATAGGTGATACTTGCTGTTTTACAAGCATTTTTTTAGTCGCAAGACGAGGTTCAATTTTTTTACACGCTGTTGCAAGAGAAAGACCAACACCAGATATTATTAACAAAAACGGATTTAATGATGCGCCACTTGAAATTATACCGGAGCTAGTCATTAACAGTGGCAAATATGATATCATTCGAAGTATTCTGTTATAGTATTTGTAACATTTTTTTACGCACCAAAGTTATTTGTGATAATATTTGTAATATTGCATTAGAGCTTCCACATCTTGTTTTGGAATTTTTTCTGAAATATGATTGAAATCAACTATATTTTTTTCATTTATATAATATTTGTTTACAGATTTTATGTAATAGTGCCAGCTATATAAGCAGTTAATTGTGGAGTTTCAGCTACAAATTCCAGACACCACCAATAAGACGCTGCGGTTAATTTTTTTATCAGATGCTTCCAGTAGAAATATTTCCTCGACATCTTTATTTAACAGTATAGATACAACTCCAGAAAAATTATCGGTTGAATAACGCCATGGAAATGTAGTAAATATACTAAATTTTGCATTGCTAAATACGGACAGCCTATATACACCAGTGACTTCCGCTGTATGTTTGATAGTGTTATTTTGCGGTGACCATACTGCTATTCCTGATGATACTGTGTATACCACATTGATGATCTGCTTGTGAGGAATTTTAACAAGATTAGTTTTTTGAATGATATTAGGAATTCCGCTAACAATATCGTTTAGTTTTATGTTAATATCAGCGAGTTTAATATCAACAGTTGGTGGAGTTCCAAAAAAATCATAAATAGATTTGTTTATATTTCTACGAAAATTTAAGAACGCTTGTACGTGATTGGAAAAATCATTTCTGAATGTAATCATTCCATCGTTGATTGTTTTTATTGCTGTTACCGTTGGTGTGTTGATGTCGTCGACGTATTTTTTTGTTGATGCGTCAAAATCTTCTTCTGGTGTTCCGAGATTAATAATACGATAATTGCTCATATTGAGATATCCATATATTACACCACCGCTCATTGACACATACTTAAGTTCTTGATCATCGACGTATTTTTTTGTTGCTGCATCTGTATCTGCGGCTGGGTTTCCAAGGTCTATAATTTTTTTTCCTGACATATTGATATTACCTGTAACTGTTCCACCTATTTTATCACGTTTATTGTCGTCTACATATTTCTTTGTTGCTGCGTCAAAATCTGTTTCTGGTGTTCTGAGATTATTAATACCATTATTGTTCATGTTGAGAAATGCTCGCATTATACCACCACGCACTAACACATACTTTGATTCTTGATCATCGACGTATTTTTTTGTTGCTGCGTCTGATTCTGCAGCTGGGTCTCCAAGGTATGTAATTTTTTTCCCGACATATTGATATTACCTGTAACTGTCCCACCTATTTTATTAAGTTTGTTATCATCAACATACTTTAACTGTAAATAACTTACCGCTTGAGTTTGATTTAAGTTTGCTGGCGGATACCTGGTCTCTAAATTTATAATTTTTTTTCCTGACATATCTAAGTTACCGCTTAAAGTTCCACCAGATTTATCTAGTTTATTATTGTCAACTAATTTAAGTTGCGCATAACTAACAGCTTGTATATCAACGACATTTATTGGTGGATAATCTGTTTCTAACTCTAATACTCGTTGATTTGACATAAACAGATTTCCCGTCATTGTGTCGCCGGATTTTTTTAGATAGCCTGATAAATCAACCTTACCGTCTGTTGTACTTTCAGCTGAAGAATCTCCTACTAAGGTTCCATATTTTGTATAATAGCTCATTATTTATTTATCGTTTGACAAAATTATATAGCATACAATTATATAACAACAAATGGCAAAATCATCGATATTAAATTTTGATACAGAACATTTGGTGAAACATAAACATAACAATGAGCTTCCAGATTGTCATTATCTTATTGTTGGAAGAACTGGATCGGAGAAAACAAACTTGCTTATGAATTTACTTTTAGGAGATAATTTTAACTACGATCGAGTTTATATTTATACGATAAATCCTCAGCAAGATAAATACGAGCTACTTAACAATTATAATGACAAACTTCGTGATGATCTTGAGGCTGGCGAAGATTCTTTTATTATCAAACAACCAGAAGAACTTATTCCAGTTAATCAACTTGATTCGTCCGAACACAAGATAGTTGTTTTTGATGATATTCCGCTAAACAACGAAGAAATGAATAAAATAAGATCATATTTTTCACTGTCGCGAAATACAAAATGTAATTCTGTTTACCTCGCTCAGGGTTTTTATAATGTTGACAGATTTATTAGGCGAAATACTGGTTGTTTTATATTATTTTCAGGACTTGACAATGTTGACGTTAGAAATATCGCGAACGAGCAAAGTGGCGATGTAACAAAAGATAAATTTATTGAATTATATCATAAAGCAACGGCAAATAAATACGACTTTTTTTTGTATGATAATTTAACAAATGATAAGAGTAAAATGTTTCGATGTTGTATTGAAAAATATATACAGTAATTTTTATACAAAATAGTATATAATTAATGGAAAGACAAGCAAAGTACAGAAAACATATAGAAAATCTAAAAAAAAAACTTGCGCAATCTCAGGCAAAATTTAAACAGCAAGTACAGCAAGCACGACGTGGTCAAGTGGTTGCAGCAGAAACAACAGCCGCCGCTCTTAAACCAATTACTGAAGCTTTACTTGGAAAACAACCCGAAACTAAACCATTATCAGAAGAAGAACTTAAGCGACTACAGGAAAAAGGTTTACTCGGACTAGTTAAAGAACAACAACAATAAACTACTGGAAGAATTATTGAGAGATCTGAAGAAGAAAACAGAAGGTTAGCTGAAGCACTTGTAGCAAATATCGCTGATCCGGTTGCAAGACAAACTGAACTAGATCCGCTAATAAATGATCCACTAGCGCTTCAACGAAGATTAACAAACTTAACCACAGCGGAGATTAAAAATATTTTAACAAATTTATCAGAAAAATTAAAAGATATTGAAAAGGAGCAAGAAAGAGTTGGCGAGTTGACGGTAAAGTTTATGGAAGTTGAAGATCAAAGACGATGGTACATAAAACTAGCAAATAGCGAGATAACAGGGGATGATTATGATAAATTTAAAAAACAAATGATATAAAAGATCTTGATAATATAGATAAATGGGGTGAGGCTGAATTTAATGAATTTATTGATAAATTGAATGGAATAATGAACGACGGTGTTGCTGCTAAAGATGGGTTGAAAACAGCTATAGAAAAGGAAAATATGCTTCCACTTTATGATAGAATGAGATATGGTATTATCGCTGCATTATTTGGAAAAACAGCAAAAGAAAATAGAGAAAAAGGTTTTGGTAGAGGGTGGAATTTTAAAAGGAAATTTTTTAAACTTGATGAAGGTCGTGTAAAACAATATAGAGAAAAACAAGGAAAAGGAGCTAGAATATTTTCATCAGTTACTGAAATGATAGGCAGATTAATGCTATTGATATCATCAAAAGAAGCTGGAAATGTTGGTGCTGAAATTGACAATGAAATTATTGACATACTTGATAATTTGAGATCAAAAAATTTATTGACATCTGACGAATACGGAACTTTACACCTTGATTTGATATAATCAAGGCGATTTGATGTAAATTTGTGTAACAATTTTATATAAAAAATGTCAGCAACATTATTACTAGACTCTAGTCGATCTGATAAAGATAGCGCAAATTTTTCAGTAAAATATATTCCGCCAATAGAACTAGATCGTGAGAAACAATATGAAATTGGACTAATTTCCTGCACTTGTTGGAATTCTATGGCTAATGTAAAAACTGGAATAAATGATGATCTTACATTTACTGTTCCTATACGTACTCCACCATTTCTCGCGTGGAAAACAATTAAAATTCCACAAGGGGCTTATAATATTATTGACCTAAATAAAATAATAAAAGAACTTATAACAAAAAATAAAGGTATAGCTGATAATTTTGAGCTTGCACCAAATTATAATACGTTACGCGCAAGAATGACATTAAACGATATAACAGTTAGTCTTGTATCGCAAGCAAGTATCGCACCACTGATAGGATTTTATAATTATCTATATCCCGCTCTTAATCGTGATAATCCCGAAACGTATGACGGTCAACTGCCAGTAAATATAACTGAAGTAAACGCAATACTGATAAATTGCTCTATCGCATCTGGATCTTATTCAGCTAAAGGTAGTAAAGGACAAACGATATACAGTTTTTCACCAGATGTTCCACCAGGATCTCTTATGCAAATTAGTCCACGTCAAGTTATTTATTATCCGTTAAACATTGAAAATCAAATAACAGAAGTAAATATGCAATTGACAGATCAGTCTGGAAGACAGTTAGATCTTAATAATGAAATTGTTACTTATTATTTACACCTGCGCGTTGTGTAGGCGCGAACAGTAAACATATTTTCTAAGACAACAAAATTATGCAGCCTCAGATATAATGAAACAGAAAAAAGTTTATCGAAGAAAAATAGTAGGAAGATTTTTGGGAAATATATTTGCTAAAATTATAGAAAATGTTCCAGGAATAGCTCATAAAGTTGCACCAATTGCACTTGACGCATCAAAAGCGTTTGCAACTGGAGCTGCATCTGCTGCTGGAACTGCTGTGGGGCAAAAAATAGCTGATAAAATAAAAGGCGCACCACCGACAATCAAACAAGCTATTTCAGAAATTGCACCAACAAAAGAAACTCAAAGAGCAATGATAACAACGACAAAAAACTTTTATCACCACGAGGAGAACGAATTATACAAAAATTAATATCTAAAGTAACAACACCGAAATAATTTTGTATAACCTAAATAAATAAAAAAATGTCTGTAAAAATTATCTCGATTTAGCATAAATTTATGACACAGACGACACAGTAACAGAATTCGAATACGTTGAATATCTCGATGAAAATTCTAACGAACCTAATAAGGCTGGCGTCAGAACATTTAATACTAGAGACGAGGACGTATTTTTACTTCCTCATAAAGCAATGTTGGACGTTCGTGGCCAGATTATGACAGTAGCTGTTCCACCTGCCGCAATTGCAGCTGGAACAGAAGTAGCTCTTATAAATGATGGTTGGTGTTTATTTAAAAGTGCTAAATATCAGCTGGTCAATCAAACTGTCGAAGATATTTCAAATCACTTACAAGTTGCAAGTACAATATTAAATATTATTTCATTTTCCGACGATTACTCCAGATCAACTGCAACTAATATGATGTGGTTTAAAGATACTGGAGCTGGTTTGTCAGGTGTTGTTGCATCAGCTGAATTTGTTTCAGGAGGAGTAGCTATTTTAGCTGTCGGAGCTAATGCCGATGCAGATGCTGCAACTGTAAGAAATTTTCTTATCGCTAATGATGCTAATTTTGGTATAGAACCACCAGCTGCAGACGCTAATGCAGAGGCTACAAGAGTCTCACTTACTGCAGCTTGTAATAATCTTGGTATAACACCACCAGGTGCAGCAGCAAACGGCACTGAAATGTTAAATCGTGTTAATGCCTCAATTCTTAGCATCAAAAGAAATATACATCACAATGAAGGTTATTTTAAGAGAAAGGCACTTGCAGCAGAATCACGTCAAATTACAATGTTGCTGCCGCTAAGTACACTATTTGGCTTTTGCAGGGACTATAATAAAGTATTTCGTGGAGTTAAACATACGCTTATTTTAGATCGATCAGATCAAAACGACTGCCTGTTTAGGTCAGGTAGAGCCGATGTACAATTTGTCATAAACAAACTTGCACTATGGATGCCAAGAATAACTCCATCTATCACTAAAATGGCGGAATTAAATAATATGCTGGAAAAACACACAAACAGAATTTATTTTCAGCAACATAAAATATATCAAACAGCAGTTCCAAATACCACCGACTACACATGGCGAGTTACAACGACACCAAGTGAACAAAGGCCACGGCAATTATTTGTTGTATTTCAGAGACAAGCGCGACGTGGTAACCAACAACAAAATAATGCGATATTTGATAGCGCTAATGTTAGAAGAATATACGATAGAATAAATTCAAAACAATATCCAGAACGAGCGATTGAGTGCAGTTTTGCAGATGATGAGAATAAAAATATTACTAGACCGTACATGTATTTACTCGACTCAATGCAAAAATATCAAGATGTTGGAGATGGATCTCAGATATCAGTAGAGGAATTTCGTACACTTTATCCGATATTTTATTTTGATGTTAGTAAAAATAGCGAGCGAGCTGAAGACAGCACAGCTGATATTGAAATTACTTGGACACTAGGAGCAGCTCCAGCTCCAGCAGATCAGTTAAATGTGTATGCGTTAGTAATAAGCGATAGATTTGTTACAATTGACTTTGTCGGAGGTAAAATGTCAGTACAAGTTTAATCTGTAATCGTTATATAAGATGACAAAATATATTATAAAAGAAATATATTTGACCGACGGTCAAGTTAAAAAGTTAGCAGCTGCTGTTGCAAAAAAAAAGACAGGTGTCATTAAGGATCAACCCAAGAGACGGAGTCTCTCACGCCCAAGCAGGTGTTTGGGGTACTTTAACAAAATTAATGTTAACCAAAAAACAAGTAAATAAATACGGGCGCAAAAAACCTTTTGTTTTAAATTTAAGCGCCGCACAAATAATTGCAATGGCAAAACATGGCGGCTTCTTCGGCCCGGCATTATCTGTAATGGCCAGAACGTTAATACCTAAAATTTTGCCAGTGTTAGGTACATTAGGATTAGCAGCAGCGTCTGGAGCAGTATCTGGCGCAACGAAAAAGGCAGTTGGAGGTAGTGGTATAAAGAAAATTTTCGTATGAATATCGATGGTAACAATTTTATGTGATGGATAAATATAATGCCTAAAAGAAAAACAACGACGAAAAAAAGACACCGACGAAAAGAAAGACACCGACGAAAAAAAAGATACCGAAAGAAAAGACACTGAAAGAAAAGACACCGACGAAAAAAAAGACAACGACGAAAAAAAAGACACCGACGAAAAGAAAGACACCGACGAAAAAAAAGATACCGAAAGAAAAGACACTGAAAGAAAAGACACCGACGAAAAAAAAGACAACGACGAAAAAAAAGACACGACAGCGAAAAGGGGGATTTATTCCAATAGCCCCGTTACTAGCGGGATTGGCAGGAAGTCTATCGCCAAATCTGTTAGGAGTAGGACGAGGACTAATGTTGCCAGGCACGAGACGTTAAAACGTCTTGAGATAAAATCTGCGTTAAGTAATTTTGATATACTTGATAAACTAAAAAAAGCAAAAAATTTCCACGGAGTTTATTCTAAAGATGAACTTATGGCAATTTCACCACAAACGACATCGTCGCTAGCGACTCCAGGTTCGTGTGTTATAAATATACAAGATTTCAATGGCGGATCTGGCACACATTGGGTAGCTGTTTATGATAACAATTATTTTGACTCGTTCGGAATTCCACCAAGTGACGCAGTAAAAAAGTATATGAGCAGAGTACAAGATACGAAAATAATAAATTATTCGTCTAATCAAATTCAACCAGTTGGAACTTCCGCTTGTGGATATTATTGCGTAATGTTCATTAAACAGATGACCAAAAATCCAGATTTTTTAAAGTTTATTTTGCAACTTGACAAACAACCTTCTCACGCCAATGATGAGATTGCATTAAATTTTATCTAAATTACAAATATAACAATGTCAACATATTGTCTTAAGTGTAAAACTAAAACAGAAAATAAAGACGAAAAAACAGAAAAAACAAAAAATAATAGAATAATGCTGAAAAGTATTTGTGCAATCTGTGGAAGAAAAAAAAAGTATGTTTTTACCAAAAACAAAGTTGTCCGGAGCGGGTTACCCTCCTGACGTTGTCAGGGAGATTATTTTAGTAGACGACTAAATAAATAATGACATGCGACTGCGATTGCGATAGAGATTTATGCCTCGAGCAAAATAAAATTGTTACATATTGTCAGAAATGCAAAAACAGAGAAATAATTGGAACAGGTATAGATATACATAAATTTATTGAAAAATTGCCGAAACCAAAAGGCGGTTGGACATTGCCAGGCCATAAATACACTGGACCTTATAATCCTCTTGATAAACAACTTGACGAAAACGATAATCCGCTGCCAGGACAAGAGCCTTACAATCAAGTTGATGCAATAGCGATGCGCCATGATATCTGCTACAGAGATATTGAACTTCCAGACAACGAACAAAATAAACACAGCTGCGATAAAATAATGTTAGACGAACTTCGTGATATGAAACCTGTAAATATGCGAGAACGTGTTGACCGAAGGCTGGTCCAGGGTTTTATTGGAGCAAAATATAAATTAGGACTCGGTAAAAAAGAATTATATGATGATCTTGCAATTGAGCTACAGAGACTTAAAAAAAAAAAAAAGTTTCCGCGACGTAAAGTTGTCGCAAATGCCGTTGATGATATCTGGGCGATAGATTTAGTTGATATGTCAAATCTAGCTGAATATAACGTTGGTGCCGATGGCGCTCCAAAGAGATATCTTTTTAATGTTGTAGATGTTTTTAGTAAATACGCGTTTAGTATGCCCGTTTCGGATAAAACAGGAACATCGATGACTGACGCGCTAAAACAAATTATTGTTAACACAGAAAGAAAACAAAATAGAATCTGGACTGATCATAGAGCGGAGTTTTTTAATAGAAAGTTCGAACAGTTTTTAGAGCAAAATAACATTTAAAAATATGTCACAGGAAATGAGGGGAAAAGCGTCATCGTCGAAAGATTTAATCGCACGCTCAACGAAAAAATTCATAAGTATTTGACAGCTAAAAATACGAATAAATATATTGACAATTTACAAAACATTGTTGACGAATATAATAACACGAAACACCGAACCACTAAAATGTCGCCAAACGACGCGATTTCAAATCCAATACTAGCAAACGAAAACATGTACCGACGACATAAATTAAAGTTGGCGATAAAGTTAGAATTTCTTTGACGAAAAAAAAAAAAAATTTGAAAAAGGTTATATTCACAACTGGAGCGAAGAAGTATTTGTTGTTGATAAAGTACTTTTAACAATACCGGTTACCTATGCGTTAAAAGATTTGTTAGGTGAGCCTGTAACCGGCAGTTTTTATGAGCAAGAACTTCAGAAAACAGAACAAGATGTATTTGTTATTGAAACGATTATTAAAAAGCGCGGCAACAAAAGTTTAGTCAAATGGCGTGGGTATAGCGATAAATTTAATAGTTGGGTACCAACTAAGTCGATATCATCGACTGCGATCGAATAATATTATTATAAATTTCCTCATATTTTATTAGTACTGACTTACAGTTTACCGGTTTGCATAAAGAAATTAAATGTAATTTTCTCGCGTCGCCCATTGGCATTAAATTAAATATTTTAACAAAAATAAAATCGTATTTTATATTTCTTTGTTGTCCAGGTATTTTTACGTTTAAAAAAGGTTTTATAAGTTGCCAATATATTTGATGCTCGGCAACAGTAAAATTAAATTTTATTATTTTTTTAGCAATATGGTACATAACATCATATCGCCCAGTTGTTGGTCTGCTTAGATATTTTTTACTAACGACAACATCATCTTCGTCATCGTCATCGTCGTGGTTGTACAAAATATCTTTTTCAGTATAACCAGCAAATCTGTCATTGGTAATATTTTCTGCATTTGAAACTGAAACAAAATCTCCCGAATATAGCTCAGCCAGTCTCTCAATTAAGTTCATTATTATAATAATCTTGTGTCTACTTAATAAATAATAAGATGTTCGGAGAAATAAAATATCATCAGCGAGTTAATATATTAAATCACAAAGAACTAGCTGAAGCAATTAGAGCTTGTTTATTTGGATATAATTTTTATTTTGTTGATGTTATGATAACATTAGGCGAATCTGACAAATTTTTATTAACAGCAGCAGACAAAATGAAACTCGATGCAATAAAATGATGACATTACGATTTAATCGCGATGACGTTATGGAATTTAGTCATAATTGTCTTTCTCGGAATGATATAGAAAATATTATTAATTATCGTATCTAAAACTAAATCTATCAAATGTCAACATTGACATTGCTGATTTTCTTTTACCATCAGCTACAAATTTTACTGCTTGTGAATTAATTTTATGATATCTTCCAGCAGATGTTATTGATTTAAATTTCATTTCTTCATCAGTTTCTAGATTTATTGAAATAATTGATTTTGGATTTTTAAAATTAGAACCATCAAAACCAGCTCCACGTCTTGTGTTTTCTTGTTGTGTAACCACATCTAAATTTTCTAAACTATTATCTGTTTTAATTTTGTTTATATGGTCGATAACTAATCTATTAGGTATTAGTCCGTTAAAAGTTTCAAACACAATCCTATGCAACTTATAACAAACTTGGTTAGTTTTTATACCACACACCATCACTTGTAAATAACCATCTCTATCCAAACTGCCAACAACCTTTTTTGTTCCTATACGTCTAATAATTCCCTTATCATTTGCCTCGTAAAAATCAAACACTGGGTGAGGTTGAAATTCATTTTCCAATCCTAAATTTTCAATATTATCATCAGCAACTGCGTTATTTGCTCTGTATACTCGTTGTCCTTCTGGAATATCGCCGCAAAACAAAGTATAAATAAAATCATTTCTAAACATTTTAATTCTTTCTGTATCATCACCTTCGACTGAAATTAACATACCAGCTGGTGTTGATATGCCGATAGATTTTTTAGATTCTATATTAATAACAGAACCAAGCGCATTTGCAGCATATAGGTTGTACATCGGATGTACATGATAAGTTTCTTGCTCTTCCGCCGTCAGTGGTATATATCTCAAAATTTCTGTCATTATATTATAAGGTTTTTCATATCTCTAATTAAACAAATTCAATTAAATATAAAATAGTATTAATATATAATGTTAAAATTGCGAGATATTGCTAAAAAGAACATTATTAAATCAGAAAAAATTGCTTCAGCATTTTCTGGTTACGATAATAGCTACAAACTTGATGATCAAAATATTTTAGCAAATTTTAGCTCCACAAATTTATTTCATCTTTTACAGCATGTTATTTCTCAAGAACTTGCTGCTCATAAAAGTATCAAACGTATAGTCCAATATCATACGATTTTATCAAAGTTACACGCAGTTGAAGATATACTTGATGTAATTTTTGAAACAAAAAGTTTTGACAGCGAAATTTCGGAACCATATTTAACAGCAAAATCTAAAAAAATATTAACTGGAACAAACATTGCCATGGTCGCCGATGAAATACATCAAGAAATAGACAAAAAATTAGAAGAATTTACTTCATCAGGATCAGGTTGGAAATTTGAAATGATAAAAGAAGTTTTATTTCATACAGCAAAATATAACGTACTTCGCGGCAGCGGCGCTGGCTACGTCGATCTTCCTCAAAAAATTAAAAACAAAACATGCTGTATAAATGTCAAAAACGATGATGACAAATGTTTTCAATGGTCTATTCTTTCCATGATGTTTCCAAAGGAAAAAAATGCTGATCGCCTTAACAAATATTTTCCACACGAGGACGAACTAAATTTTTCAGGAATAACTATTCCAGTAGCAGAAAATCATATACCAAAGTTTGAAAGAGAAAACAATATCTCGGTAAACGTTTTCGGACTAGATGACAAAGAAAAAGTTTACCCCAGATATATCTCATAAAATGCTACGCAAAATACAATAAATTTATTATTTTATCGAGGACATTATTGTTGGATAAAAAACTTTAACGGATTAGTTGGCAGACAGTACAGTAAAAATAAAAATAAAAAATATTTCTGCTATAGATGTTTGCACGGTTTTTCTAGCGATGGAAGACTGCAGGAGCATCTCAAATACTGTGTCAATGTTCAAAGAATAAGTATGCCAAGCGAAAAAGAAAACATATTGAAATTTAAAAATTATAATCATAAACTAAATATCCCTTTTGTTATTTACGCTGATTTCGAGTGTCTACTCATTCCCGTGGTTGGAGCAGAAAATAATCCGAATAAATCCAGTACTAGAAAAATACAACAGCATATTTCTTGCGGAGTAGCTTATAAAGTAGTTTGTTGCGCTAACGATAAATTTTCAACTCCGATAAAGTTATATAGAGGTGAAAATCCTGCCGTATGGCTATTAAAAAATTTAATAGATGAAGTTAATAAAATTTCTAACAGATTACTTAAAACAGCTCCGATGAGAATAACATCTAAACAACAATTCGATTTTGATAAAGCAGTTGATTGTCATATTTGCGAAAAATTGTTGGTAGACTCTAACGGAGCACATCATAAGGTGCGAGATCATTGTCATTTGACCTGCCAATATCGTGGAGCAGCTCATAGTAGTTGTAATTTAAAATTTCATGCTCCAGATTTTATTCCCGTAGTTTTACATAACTTTCGTGGCTATGATAGTCATATCATAGTTGAAGCATTTGGTGATGAGGAAATTAAATCTAAACTAAAATTAAATAACGTAATAGAATGTATTCCAAATACTTTTGAAACGTATATGTCGGTGACGCTCGGTAAATTACGTTTTATTGACAGTCTGCAATTTATGGCGGCATCATTAGATGAGCTTGTCAACAGCGCTACAAGCGCCGGCAGCGATTTCGCTAACATAAGAAGTTGCTTCGGTGAAAACTATATCGATCTGACAAAAAAAGGTATTGGAGCAGATTTAATGAAACTTCTCTACCTAGCAAAGATAAATTTTACTCGCAACTTAAAAATGAAAATATCACAGATGACGAATATAAATACGCGCAAGATATTTGGAATAAATTTAGTTGTAAAACATCTGGTGATTATCATGATCTATATTTGAAAACAGATGTTTTATTGCTAGCAGATGTTTTCGAGAGTTTTCGTCGGGTAAGCTATAGCAATTATGGATTAGACCCCTGTTGGTATTATTCTGCTCCAGGATTATCGTGGGACGTTCTACTAAAAACGAGCAAAATAGAGCTAGATCTTTTAACAGATGTTGATATGTTTAACTTCATTGAAAAAGGTATCAGAGGCGGAATTAGCGTTATAACAAAACAATATGCAGCAGCTAATAACAAATATTTAAAAAATTATGATAAAAATCTTCCATCTAATCATATTATTTATCTAGATTGTGTTAATTTGTATGGCTGGGCCATGTCAGAGCCAATGCCACATAGTGGATTTCATTGGATAACACCAAATCAATTTCTTAGAGAAACTGAAAAAGATTTACCTAGAAAAATTAATATCGATTTTTCGGATATCTCATATTTTGTTGAAGTTGATCTAGATTATCCTAGTTGGGTACATGATCTACATAATGATTATCCGTTTTGCGCAGAGTCGATGATGATAGATTACAGTTTATTATCGCCTGAACAACGAGCAACGACGACATCAAAAAATTCGATTGTTAATAAATTAGTTCCAAATTTGTTAGATAAAAGAAATTATGTTATGCATTACAAAAATTTAAAACAAGCAGTAGATGCTGGACTAATTCTGAGAAAGGTCCATCGCGTGCTAAAGTTTAATCAGTCGAAGTGGATGGCAAATTATATTGATCTAAATACGAAACGTCGTGCTGTGGCTAAAACTGAATTTGAGAAAAACTTTTTCAAGCTGATGAACAACTCGGTGTTCGGTAAGACGATGGAAAACATTCGCAAGAGGGTCTCTATAGAAATTGTCAATGATATTAGTCGCAGAAATAAATTAGTTGATGATGATGGTTTTGTTAGTATGAAAATATTTAATGAAAATCTTGTTGCAAAACAACGACGAAAGACAAATTTAAAGTTAAATAAACCAATTTATGTTGGTGCAGCTGTACTTGTTATATCGAAGTGGCTGATGTACGATTTTCACTATAATTTTACTAAAAAGCAGTGGCCAGATTCGGAGTTGCTATTTACTGACACAGATTCGCTAGTTTATAATATAAAATGTGAAGATGTCTATGAGGATATTTACAATAATAAAAGTCTGTTCGATTTATCAGATTATCCAGCATATAGTGGATTTCAAGATAATTCGAATAAGAAAGTTATTGGTAAAATGAAAGATGAATTTATGTTTGTGCCGGTGAGAGAGTTTGTTGGATTAAGAAGCAAAATGTATGCTGTTATATTAGATGACAATAAACTTACAAAGAAAGCTAAAGGTATTGCTCGAGGATATGTGAAAAAGATGATGAATTTTGACGATTTTAAAGCAGCGCTAAACAATAGCAACAGTTTTATCAACACTAATGTCATAAGGACAAACCATCATAAACTTGAAACTGATACGATCATAAAACGGGGACTAAGTAATTTTGATGATAAAAGATATTGCAGTAACGGAATTAACACACTAGCGCTTGGACATTATATAATTAATTTTGTCTAAACATTAGAAATAATGTTTGAAAATTTAACATTAGCAGATGGAGTCAATAACAAAATTAAAAAAAATAATGGTAAATAACCAACAATTATCATTTGAATTTAACGATGAAATTTCAAGCATTTGTTTTAGTAAATTTGACAGAATCAAACTCTCCCTTATCAAATCAGATGACAGCAAATACTTTAGTTATCTCGAAAGTTTACGAGACGAGCTTGCATTGAAATATGGCAATTTACATAATCCAATCAGTCGATGCCAGTATACAAAAATCAACATAGACCTAGATAGGTCGAAGGTTTACGTAAAAGGCAGTAAGTATCTTCTCGGTAAGATAGCGATGAAAGAATTATTTGAATGCCATCGTAAAGTATCTGGTAGAATTAAATTTTATCTATATAATCATGATAGCACGCTTTACCTCATATCAAACGTTGAAACACTATGCGTTAGCCAAGAAATGTAACTCTGTATACCATAGCTTATTTTAAAAAGGGAGATAATACTGTTCCAATCAAATATAGCATATATATATCGTTTCATATTCTTTTGCTAATGAAATATAAAAGATTTTGTAAATCTGATAGTGTTTTAAGACCTATAAATCTTGGTAGCAGTTCTGTATTTGCTAAAATAACTAGCAAATTCGTCCTACGTATATAACATATTTACTGTAGATTCTCCCTTAAGTCTAATGCGTGATACAAAGCATATTATTTATTTTTCTGCAGTAATGTGCGTCATTCAGGCGGTATCCTTGGCGACGGCCGATCTTCTGTTAAAGATAATTGCGTTGTTCGTAATTCAGGCAAGAATTAGGATTTAGCTTTTCTGTACAACATAAAATCAAAAATTATGTTTTTTCTCTATTTACAATAATGTTTTCAGAATTAGATCTTTTAATTTATCTTTGACTTATATAACATCTATGTATTTCATTCAGTCCACTCGTTAGTATCAATAAAAAACGGCGATCTTATATAGTTTCAGCCTAGCATTAGAATATTCGTTTTTCTGTACAACATAAAATCATGTTTTTCCTCTATTTACAATAATGTTTTCAGAATTAAATAATATAATGTAAAATTGCGTGTTTTTTTAAAATCAGAAAATGAATGCCGTTTGGTAACTATATGATAACATTTTTTTAACATATATACATGTGAAGTCCGGTGGCCGATTGCTAACGCATTGGACTCTCATGCTCGAAGTCCGTGGTTCGAATCTTGTGACTGGCAGATTGCCGGCAAAGCGATGTTATGCCAAAATTTAGTATTTATTGGGCGTCAGCCAGCCCTTCTACGTTTCAATAGAAAACTTGTACACTCCTCCCACCATTATCGCTTGGTGGGTGCAATTTTGCACTCCCTGGGTGATTATGATGGGAGGGGTTTGCAGAAATTTCTATTGAACGTAGAAAAAGGTCCGTTGTATTGTCCTTAAGATAAGTTTATATGTTGTCCTAGAGTTAAAGTTCTTAGAATTAAGTCTATATGTAACTGTGCAGTCCCTATAAATATATGTTAATACGTTACTGTAAGTACATTACTGTAAATATACTTGATTCGGGGTTACATAAAATCATAATGCCTAGACAGCCCTCTGAATTTCTAGTATTTCGTTTCGATTAGGAATTCGCTGGGGGGTGTGTTTATGCGTCCATAAGATAAGTTTATGTGTGACCTCTAATCCTGCTAGGATGTTCTTTGGCAACCTAGGGGATCACATGGGGTTAAACTGTGATGTAAATACGCTACTGTAATTAAGATTCTGTGTTTTGTGTTGTCCTTAATTAAGATATAATCCTAATCATATGTATATAATCATATGTATATAATCATAATCATAACCATGCCTCGTGGGGAGACATATAATGTAACCCCGCGACTGGGATTTCCTTGTCTCGGTCCAAACCCCAACATAGATTCTATATGTCTCTGTCTATTGTGTTTGTCCCTACCTAGAGTAGCCGCGCGTATTTAGGTCAGCCACTTGCAACATTGTTGCAAGTGTCCAGTACCGTGACGTCATCCCACCTGTTCCATTCCTATTGTCCGTATACAGGCCCAGGGTTTTGATTTTGTCCGTATAAATCTTGTCCGTATATCCCCCGGGGAGGGGGGGGGTCTGTAATGTTAAATCCCATTGTCCGTATATCGTCCCCCTTCACTACTTACAGATCTGCAAATATTAGATTGCATGTCACTGAACATCATGATAATAAAGGGACATTTTTGATTTAGTGAAACTGTAGCCCAAACTGTCAAAGTTTATTATTCTGAAACGGATGATTGCTCACACTAATACAATATTCAAATTTGGCATGTTTTTATAATTAATATTTTGGTGTACAAAAAATATGCAAGAACGCAATTTTTTGGATTATATTTTCATTTGCCTTCAAAATTTTAATGAAATAACATCTTTGTCTAACAGAGCAAATAACTGTAATGCGCGCGCGCGCGCGCGCGTGTGTGTGTGTGTGTGTGTGTGTGTGTGTGATTTGGACTTTTAACGTAGCTTTAACAATTTTTCAGTCATATCGCAACGATGTCTGCAGTGTGGCAGTTTATAGTGATGTCTTCTTGCACCATGCAAGAAGCAAGAAGGCATCATGTCGGAGACATGTAGCATGATGTCCCACACAGTCACATTATTTTTACACCAGGCCGACCAGTCCTAACACTAACCTCTTAATCTAAGGGCCAAGCGAGGCAGTCGTTAGATCCATTTTAAAGTCTTTGGTATGGCTCGGCTAGGGTTTGAACCCGCGAACTTCCGCGTAACAGGTGGTCGCTCTAACCACTGGACCGTCGGAGTGGTGTAAGCTGAACTGCACAAACGCATTTCTATAAAGCACATCATCGAAACAGTTAGTCTGTGCAAATTTTATCAATATACTTCCAGAACATTTTAACATGTTAACATTCCATTTTCAGAATCTGATGAGGCGATGTTACTTAAGATAAAGAAACGTCACACCAATAAACAAGGATTCATGAATGCTCACTGAGAACTGCATTGCTTCTTCTATCGTTCAAAAGAAAAGTGTCAGATATTAATTTATGTTCAATTTATTTCCATAAATTCATAAAATAAACTCAGTGAAAAGAAAAATACATTGCTTTTGTGGATGTATTTCAAACTCATTATTCCTAACGAAAGTAAATCTGTCGAAATTTGCCCATTCCCATAGCGCAGAAACAGACAATTACCGGTACACGTATATAACTGCATATACATGATATGTGTATATATATATATATATATATATATATATATATATATATATATATATATATATATATATATACTATATATATATATATATATATATATATATATATATATATATATATACAAAAAGTGTCTTAGGCTCGAACATAAAGATATCTATTCTGTAAAAGATATGCAGCATAGCTGTTGTCGTTATGTAGTATAACTGTAACTCCTATTGCAATTACTAATTTGATTCCTCTGAGATTAGTGCATGTATAACAAAAATGCAGAGTAAACAATAATTAGCATTGGAATCAAACAAAAATTAAGATAAATTACATCTGTAAAGACATGATATATATATTTGTATAGGAAGTAAAGGTTCATTTAAGTATATTTATTGGGGGGACATATCGCTGCACTTGTAAATGTCAGACGAGTTTACTAGGTTATATAGCTTATAAACAACTACAATGACGATTTGACAATTTGTATAGTACCGCATAGGTTGCTTTACAATTTCGTTTTCTTCACATTGACCTGCAATTTCTCTACGATATTTTGTATAAGACTGAATAGGACAGAAACAAAATTTATGTATGAAAATTTGTAGAAGACTGCATAGGTTGCTTAGCAATATTCCGTAGAACGGTTCTTAAATAATTATCACATTTTAAACACATTAGGTTCTCTTTAATAACATTTAGAAATTACTTGACTAATATATATTAAGAAAGGTGTGCACTGAATCTTGTAATTAGTCCCCTATGCAGTTTCAATTAAATCACTTAACATTTGTCTTTAATTGAATAGTTTTAAAAACAAAACATCTTAATACTTCTACATGTAGTCTACGATAGTCTTTTGAATGTTCAATAATGACTTCCTATTTTTACTTGTTTAATTTTGGAATTGTTTTCAAAATACTAGTCTGTCTTAACGCTTTGACACAATATCCATGGTAATTAATTCTTTTAATGAACACTAATGCTTGCAAAGTTTGGATACAACTTCTTTCATATGCAGCATTACAAAGTTTTTATCATACGATTTGGTAATTCCATACATAGATCATGTCCGAATCGTTAAAATTTTTGTAACAATTTATACAATTATTGTTAAACGTGATATATATATATATATATATATATATATATATATATATATATATATATATATATATATATTCAACAATAAAAAATTAACTATTATCTTGTTTCGTTGTCTCTAATATGTCATTGCCACTGCCGTCAATGTCATCGTCATTATTACATATTGATTCTTGTATTTGTGACAGTTTTAGTATTTTTACAGCTGTAATAACTTTACTCTGTTTCTCGGATTTCACGACATAATTCTTCTTTTAGTACCGCTAAGGAATAACTTTTGTTCCGCGAGTAATAATACACTCTACTTATTTTCAAAGAACGAACAACAATATTCAAACTCTTTAGTAACAATTTTTTTTAGAGATAAATATCTTTAAATATCGAATTGGGCCGAGAGAGTGCAAAGAACAAAAACATAAATGGGGGATGTCCTATACACCGTAATATGCGTTTAAAAAATCTGCAAACATTGACTGTCTGGATAGATACATTTTGATGAGCGAAAATAGTTTCGTAAGAAACTTAAATAGGTTTAGTTAGGAAAGGAAAATATTACCTTCTTTTCAACTGACTCAGACAAACAGAGTGCTGTAGAGGAACCGTTTAAGATTCCCTAAGACTAGAACACTGTAGAGGAATAGTTTAAGAGACGCTAAAACTAGAACATCGTAGAGTAACAGTTTAAGATACCCTAAGACTAGAACACTGTAGAGGAATGGTTTAAGAAACCCTAAGACTAGAACACTGTAGAGGAATGGTTTAAGATACCAGAAGACTAGAACACTATAGAGGAATAGTTTAAGATACTCTATGACTAGAACATAGTAGAGAAACAGTTTAAGATACCGTAAGATTAGAATACTGTAGAAAAACAGTGTAAAATACCCTATGATTAGAACACAGTATAGCAACATCTTATAACACTCTAAAACTAGAATGAGGAGGTATTTCACTCTAAATGAAACTAGAAAATGGGTTAATGTTTTGCGTAAGATAATTTATGAATATAGTAAAATTCATCACGTGTCACATAGACCCGCAAGACCTTCATTATCAATTGATATTCAGGTATCGGTTTGTGAAATGATTACAATGCATTCATTGTCAACAAGATATTGTTCTCTCCTGACGGTAAATAAGATCTATAAATTGACGATTTCATGCCATTTAGAGACTTAGAAACAGTTTCAAAGTTACAATGAAACATAGCTAAGGGTATCCCTGTATTTAATGAAAATGTTCTCGCCTTCACATAATGATAAAAAGCTGTTACAACACGTTATGATACTGTAAATGTAAATATCCCTTGTAGTTTATTTTATTGTGTTCATTACAAATATTATTCTATAAATTAAGCCACCATTTCTTATATTTTCATATATATATATATATATATATATATATATATATATATATATATATATATATATATATATATATATATATATATATATATATATATATATATATATATATATATATATATAAAATCCGTTGTAATTTCACAAACAGATATATTCCAATAATATATTACCAAATATCTAATTTAGATTATTTTTCCATGATGAACATGTTGTTCCCAGATCAACGGTTTCATCTGTGTTCTAATCTATGATACACAGTTACTTCCATTGTAAATGATATAATTTCTTATGACGGTTATACATTCAACATTGTTGCAAGCCAAGTGCGATCATCCGCTACGCTTCTTTATCTCCTATGGCATTCACTTTTTATGAATATGTATAACCAAAAATATGGCATCAACAAAACCGGGTAACAGTTATGTATATTTTCTTTGCATTGCTTGTTAGTTTATTTTATTTATTTTATTTCATGATAAGATGTGGGTTATGTAAAATTTCATTTCTATTGCCGAACATTTCCAACATCAGAGACAGATTTGTAAACAACATTGTTTAACTTTTTATTATTTGTTACATATAAGGATTATCTTGGTCTAAATCAAGGATATCTTGTTTACCGTGTTTATTATCATTTTAGTAGCGGACCTTCTAATTTGAACTAGAATTATATTTTGTAAACATTTTGAATATTCTTGAATGAAATGTTATATTAGGTAATAGCTCTTTAAAAATAATAATTGTGGCCAAGGTCAGGTAGAGGATTGTAAACCCCTCTTAATTGGGAGAATTATGTATTCCTGCAATAACATTTGAAGCATAAATGAGTCTTATTGTTGTGCCCAGTATTTCGTTTGGGCTGGAATTTATTTATTCAAATTTGTTTTTCACTTGAAATTTAAAATAGTGATCTAAAATAATATTCTGTGAAAGAGAGAATGGATTTATAGTAAAATTCAAACAACGATATATTCTTGGATATAATTATTGTGATTAAAAAGGAACTGTTGGCACATCTTTACTTATCAAACCATCACTGGCACATCAATACTTCCATTATTTTGGAATACCATTAAACTTTCATCAGAACTTTAATCATTAGGACTTGTGTTAACATTCTAGGATTATTTGGGATATAAATCAATACCGTAAGTTATATTTTAAGATTTCGCAATGTATTTGATGAAAATTAATTATTTGTTGAATTTTACAAAACTTTTTAGTTTTTGCTCTCTTTTGTTACTTTGTTTAATACCATAGAGTCGCAGCAGAAAATTGGAAGCTCGTCCTAGTAGTAAAGTAATAGGCGGATCCTAAACCAAAAGCGGATTCTAGACCAGAGACACCCACTCCTTCAAAATAAATATATTCTGACATTTTTTTCACCACCTCTCCTCAAAAAAACCATCCTCATCCAAATTTCAGTATATGTAGAGACGGATCCTAAACCAAACCGATAAAACTTTCTATTTTGTAATTTTATTAAGGAGTCATTTTCAGCTCAAAATAAGACTAAAAGAGTGGCCAGAAATTTTTTTTCGATCTTGGAGAGGAGACCCCACACTTTTCAATTTTGTCGGAGAAAGATATTACTAAACATTTACTACTGTTGTAGCCCTATTTTATGATAATCTTTTTCATACCTGCTGACTCTCATTGGTAGAATATCCGTTAACATACTGTCAATAATACGAAACTCGCGTATTAAATCGTCCATATAATATTTTACATCTCGCAAGTAAGATCGTATCTGATCAAGTAATTTTTGGTAAGTTATACTTGCTGTTTTACAGGAATTTTTTTTTGTTTCAAGTTTGGGTTCAATTCTTTTACAAGCTGTTGAAAGAGAGACACCAACGCCAGATATTATTAGCAAAAACGGATTTAATAATGCTCCACTTGAGATTATGCCAGAGCTAGTCATTAACAATGGCAAATATGATATTACTCAAAGTATTCTACGGTAGTATTTATAAAATATTCTTTTTCTTTTTGTGATAAAATTTATAATATTGTACTAGTGCGTCAACATTTTGTTTTGGAATTTCTTCTGATATGTGATTGAAATCGATGATTTGTTTTTTCATTATACAATATTTTATACAAAGACAAAAGTTCTAGCACCAACAATCGAATCGAGAAACTCGCGGAATTTATTATTTTTAGGATCAACTATAAACTCTCTGTATTTGTCATAAACATCTGACGAAGTATCATTATCTCATTCATCTGTTAGTACATATTGTTTCTTTAACCAAGCGTATGAATCAAAACTGTTTCCTACTTCACTCTCATACAAATCTGTTTTATTTACAAAATTACTGTAATCGATTTCTGTTTCATCAATATACCCTAAAACTAAACTCAACTGATCTAACGTGTAATTTTTGAGAACAAGATATTGTCTGATAATGGCATATGCGACTACGAAATTTGCTAGCATTAATTTATTAAGCTTATCTAGTTCAATTGTAGGAAGACGAACAGCAGAAGCTACTTTTAACATTAATTTTTCATATGGTTTTGTAAGTATTGTTTTAATTTCATTGTAATAATTCCGTAATGACAATTGTCTAGAGTACTGGAATGATGGGAATGGAACATCATCTTCTTCACTTATATCATAATAAGAATCAGACTTTACTTCCAACTTTGTTTGATCGACTTCTTCAAAAAACTTTTCTCGCTCATCATCACTATAATTATTAATTTCATCGTCTAAAGTTTTGATTATCTTTAGAGACTTGTTAACAATAATCGGATCAAATTCTGGGTCTTTTTTACGTATCATTGGCAAAATTGCGTTTGCGTATACTTTAATAGTTGACTCTGCGTCTGACGTCATAGTAACGATTTTAACTAAGGTTTCTTTGCCATGGTAGTACATACCGAGATGTTTAAATATACCTCGTTTTTAAAAACTATCATATAACTTTTTGTTTCTTTTCATTCTCATTTTTTTATTTTCCACTAGTTTGTCAAGACGAGTATGATTTTCGTTTATTCGTCTTTCTTCTAGTGTTCTTCCACTATAAACGCGTGCTTTTATTAAATCTGATTTTATTATCAAATCTATATTAGACCAATCAAGCTCGAGTAATATTTTTTTAAATATAATTTCAACTTGTTTCTGTTCTTCTAGACAATCATCAGGATGACAGTATCTGCTTATAATATCAAAGTTTTCTGTTGCTTTTTTCAGTTGTGGTCCTCGCATATATATAACGCGAATAAAATTAGCAAAATTTGCTGGCAATGTTGGATTCTTCAATGATTCGATGTTAAGTTTTTTCAAACTTTGTAACATTTTTGCTATTTCGTTAACGGCTCCAACGTCTTTGTTGGGGTTTAAAATATTATCATAACATTCTTTTGCAATGGTTATAATTGGTGGTTCTGACATTATTTTATAACATTAGATTAAATTTGATCATCACGTGTATATATTTGAAATGCTGTCAGTTCTGGAAATGGATGTTCAGCAGCTAAAACATTAACTCGAAAATATAAGTACTTGTTAACAGTGTTTTCTGTCGGTATTGTACAATATTGTGTTGTTGAAATGTAAGTGTCTGTTGTGCTATACAATGTTGTCCAGTTGATATCATCATTTGATCCTTCCAATCGCCAATTATAAATTAGACCAACACCAGAGTTTAATCGACCTCGCAAATGAAATTGCCAAATAGCAACTGCATTGGGACATTTAATTTTAATCCAAAAGTTTTCAACTTCTTCGTTGGTTGTCCACTCATGTCTATCAGAGAAAGCGTAATAAGGATAATTTTCGAGATAATATGTTGATACGCTTACCTCAAACCCGGCTCGGTTGTCAGTTGCTTTATAAAGTGTTGGAATATATCCATCATTGTTTTTAGTTCGTTTTATATCGCTAGACAGACTATCAGCATACGCTTTATTTGTTAGATCATTAGGGCTAACTGGAACATATGTCGTAGTTATTTTTTTGTCTCTCATGTTTATGTTACCTGACATTGGTACACCAGATTTTTTAAGGTATGAAGCAAGTTCTTCTTTTAATTGAGCATAACTGATAGCATCAGCATCAGCTTGTGGTGAGGTTGTTGGTAGTCCAGTTATTATTGAGTTATTACTCATTGTAAGGTTACCTGTCATTGTATCGCCGGCTTTGTTAAGTTTATTGTCATCAACAGATTTTAGTTGTGCATAACTTACCGTTTGTGTTTAAGTTTTCTGGTGGATATGCAGTCTCTAAATTTATAAAAAAAATTCCTGACATGTTGATATTACCTATAACCGTTCCACCGATTTTATCAAGTTTGTTATCATCCACATACCTCAACTGTGCATAACTTACCGCTTGTGCATAATTTAAGTTTGCTGGTGGATACCTGGTCTCCAAATTTATAAAAAAAATTTCTGACATATCTAAGTTGCCGCTTAAAGTTCCTCCTGTCAATGATAGTTTATTATTATCGACGGATTTTAGTTGTGCATAACTAACAGCTTGTGTGTTATGAACATTTATTGGTGGATATGAAGTTTCTAAATCTAGTACTCGTTGATTTGACATAAACAAGTTTCCTGTCATTGTGTCACCGGGTTTTTTCAGGTAACCTGATAAATCAATTTTGCCGTTTGTTATTGTTGTTGTACCTACAGCTGATGAATCTCCTATTAATGTTCCAAATTTCGTATAATTGCTCATTTTTTTTATTGTCCTACTTAAAATTGTCAGTTTAATATAACATAAAATTATATACCAAACAATGGCAAAATCGTCGATATTAAATTGTCAGTTTAATATAACATAAAATTATATACCAAACAATGGCAAAATCGTCGATATTAAATTGTCAGTTTAATATAACATAAAATTATATACCAAACAATGGCAAAATCGTCGATATTAAATTTTGATACAGAGCGATTGGTGAAACATAAACATAACAACGAACTTCCAGATTGTCATTATCTTATTGTTGGGCGAACTGGATCGGGAAAAACAAATTTCTAATGAATTTATTGTTAGGCTATAATTTTAATTACGATCGAGTTTATATTTATACAATTAATCCACAACAAGATAAGTACGAGCTACTAAGTAAATATAATAACAAACTTCGTGATAATCTTGATGCTGGCGAAGATTTTTTTATTATCAAACAACCAGAAGATCTTGTTCCAGTTAATCAACTTGATTCAGATGAACATAAGATAGTAGTTTTTGACGATATTCCGCTAAATAATGTAGAAATGAACAAAATAAGATCGTATTTTTCACTGTCGCGTAATAAGAAATGTAATTCTGTTTATTTAGCCCAAGGTTTTTATAATGTTGACAGATTTATCAGACTAAATACTGGTTGTTTTATATTATTTCCAGGACTGGACAATGTTGACGTTAGAAATATTGCAAACGAGCAATGCGGCGACGTAGCGAAAAATAAATTTATCGAATTATATCATAAAGCTACAAAAGATAAATATAACTTTTTCTTATTTGATAAACTAACAGGTGATCCAACTAAAATGTTTAGATGCTGTATTGACAGTTACTTGCAGTAAGTTTATATTTTCGATAGAAAATTATATATAATTTTCCCAATTTTATAAAATTTATATATAATAAAATGGACAAACGAGCAAAATATCGAAAACATATAGAAGATCTAAAAAAACTTGCTCAATCTCAAGCAGCATTTAAGCAAAAAGTACAGCAAGCACGACGTGGACAAATAACTGCCGCAGAAGCAGCAACTACAGCTCTCAAACCAGTTACTGAAGCACTATTTGGAAAACAACCTGAAACTAAACCGCTGTCAGAAGAAGAAGTTAAACAACTTCAGGAAAAAGGTTTAGTCGGGATTATTAAAGAACAACAAGAAGCTGCTGCTGCAAAAATAATTAGAAGATCTGATGAAGAAAAGGTAAAGTTAGCTAGAGAACTTGTAATTTTTTGGTTATGCGTGCTTAGTCGTGACGGGATATGGGCTGGTGTGTGCAGGCAAGGCGATGGGTGCCGTTTACTCGCGGACCTGGGTTCGAATCTCCGTAGAGTACGAATTAAAATTCTCTAACCTGCATGATAATATTATTTGTATTAAATTATTAATTCTGCCTACTATTATCAAGCATTCTTCTATAGAATCCAGGGATAGCACTTTCTGTTATGTTTGGTATATATTTATAATTCTTTGTAATAAAAAATCCTATATACCTTGATTTCTTTCATACGAATCTGGAACGACTGTATATATATAGAATATATGTATAGTGTGTACGCTGTGTCAATGATATACCACGAGATGTATAAATTTTTCATTAAAAGGAAACGAAGCTTGCTGAGTTTCCTTTTAATGAAAAATTTATACAACGAGTGGTATATCATTGATACAGCGTACATACTTTACATATATTTTATTTATATCACATACAAATACATATATTTGCCCTTTGAACGGAGTTCAGATTTACCACAGGCAGCCGTGTATTGACCTAGTGAATGAACTCCTCACATCCCCGAGTGTGTCCGCAACAAAATGTAGTTCTCTGCCGTAGTGGCTATTTACAATCACCTCTGCATATTGATAAGTTGATTGTTTTCTTTTCTTGGTTTCTATTTTTCTCCACATTGATTAAATCAATATAATACACACTTATGATTTAAACATGAAAGATGGTTGTAATGATAAAAGTAGAGCAGTAGCAACACATGGATAGCTACACCATTCAAATACCGGCGCATGGAGATTAATGTAGAATAGAAACTAAGCCTACTGACGAACCAAGAAGAGGTAATTGAAATATTTTAATATATTTACAGTTGATCTAAGTCATTATTCTGCTTTAGCAACAGTACAACCGACCCACAAACTCTCTCTCTCTCTCTCTCTCTCTCTCTCTCTCTCTCTCTCTCTCGTCGGTTTGACTTTAAAACTCTGTCTCTGTCCGTCTGTCTGT
>JAECUM010023483.1:0-56578 GCA_016617855.1 Megalonaias nervosa
TTTGCTCTTCTAAGTACATTCTCACTCGGTCTGATCTATGTATCTATCAACTTGTACCTATCTGCATTTGCTCTTCTAAGTACATTCTCACTCGGTCTGATCTATGTATCTATCAGCATGTACCTATCTGCATTTGCTCTTCTAAGTACATTCTCACTCGGTCTGATCTATGTATCTATCAACATGTACCTATCTGCATTTGCTCTTCTAAGTACATTCTCACTCGGTCTGATCTATGTATCTATCAACATGTACCTATCTGCATTTGCTCTTCTAAGTACATTCTCACTCGGTCTGATCTATGTATCTATCAACATGTACCTATCTGCATTTGCTCTTCTAAGTACATTTTCACTCGGTCTGATCTATGTATCTATCAACATGTACCTATCTGCATTTGCTCTTCTAAGTACATTCTCACTCGGTCTGATCTATGTATCTATCAACATGTATCTATCTGCATTTGCTCTTCTAAGTACATTCTCACTCGGTCTGATCTATGTATCTATCAACATGTACCTATCTGCATTTGCTCTTCTAAGTACATTTCACTCGGTCTGATCTATGTATCTATCAACATGTACCTATCTGCATTTGCTCTTCTAAGTACATTCTCACTCGGTCTGATCTATGTATCTATCGACATGTACCTATCTGCATTTGCTCTTCTAAGTACATTCTCACTCGGTCTGATCTATGTATCTATCGACATGTACCTGTCTGCATTTGCTCTTCTAAGTACATTCTCACTCGGTCTGATCTATGTATCTATCAACATGTACCTATCTGCATTTGCTCTTCTAAGTACATTCTCACTCGGTCTGATCTATGTATCTATCAACATGTACCTATCTGCATTTGCTCTTCTAAGTACATTCTCACTCGGTCTGATCAATGTATCTATCAACATGTACCTGTCTGCATTTGTTCTTCTAAGTACATTCTCACTCGGTCTGATCTATGTATCTATCAGCATGTACCTGTCTGCATTTGTTCTTCTAAGTACATTCTCACTCGGTCTGATCTATGTATCTATCAACATGTACCTATCTGCATTTGCTCTTCTAAGTACATTCTCACTCGGTCTGATCTATGTATCTATCAACATGTACCTATCTGCATTTGCTCTTCTAAGTACATTCTCACTCGGTCTGATCTATGTATCTACCTTCATGTATTATTTACATGTATATTTTTTGATAACTTTAATTGTAGGAATGTGGTTTTAAGGTACTAAAAAAAGATTAAAAAAAATAAAAGTTTAAATAAATATAATGCAATTTCTTTAAAATATACCATATGTTATTTTATTTTATTGTTTTATTCATCTGGATATTATGTTTGGGCAAGCTCAAATTTTCCAGGGACAAGTTCAGTTTAAAAAGGTGTAAATCCCTTGATTCAGTTAGCACCTCTAGCAGTTGAATGTCATTTTTCCAAGAGAGATACATTATGTTGATAACTCTTAAAATCACTATATGTTCACAAAATTTGTAAGCAGTAAGAAAGGGTATTGACTTGCAGGCCTGTTGTTCTAAACATCTTTCTAAAATTTTGTACACACAAGGGAGTTAGTGGGTGATGAATAGAGTGGTCCAGGATTGAAATCTGGTATTCCCAAAGGAATCAAAATATTGGACAAATTATCAACTGCTTTACTTAGTAATTGGCCTTTGAAGGGGCACATGTGTAGAACACGTGTAAGTGTAGTTACCTATTTTTCAGTCAAATTTTATGGCAAAGTACACATTGACTTATTGTATATAGTGGTCATTGAAAAATTACTGTTTGTGCAAATGGTCAGTAGGCTAAGCTTATAATTTGGTTGACCTATAAGCAATATATGCAGTATTAAAACCCTAGCTTGGATATGTGGAAATATAACTATGCAGACAGATGGGTTTTTTATAGACTTTACGAGGTTGCATTTACAGCATCTGTTTGTGTAAATTCTGCAAAAGTCTTAAAATATACCTTAAGACTTAGGACTTTTTGCTGTCAGACTGGTAAAAATATATGCATTGTTTGCAGATGTATATAAATCCCATATACATTTTTTGTGCTATACACGGAAGTCTATGTTGGCTCAGTCTGTAAAAATCTATATACCAGTCATTGACACAATTTCCAGGTGCTAGGTTCTAAATAGCTGTTCAACCAATGTATATATTCTGCCCCGGCCATGTCACAAGCTGGAGAAACAGTCGAAAGAAACGACTGAAGTGTTCAGAATGAACAACAAGAAAGTTTGGAAAGGGAAGATATTTTGCAACACTTTTATGTCAGTCCATGATGGGTTTGCTTAGCCCATTTTCAGAAGATTGTTAGGCTGATCGCTGTATATGTTTAGACAGAGTATTTTATTTTTATGAGCTGTAAATGCCAAAAGCCCATTTCATAGTCAACGGTTGATTTTGATTGAGTCATTCTGTTGCTTTGTTAAACTTTTAGAATTTTTGGTAATGAAGATGACGCTTATGATATCTGAAAACAGTGAAGAAAGTGATGAATGTGCTTGAGACTGAAATATTACTTTGGAAGATGCAAACTATTCCCATAAATACTGTGCATACTACATGCAGTGTTACTTTGGAAGATGCAAACTATTCCCATAAATACTGTGCATACTGCATGAAATGTTACTTTGGAAGATGCAAACTATTCCCATAAATGCTGTACATACTACTTACAAACTATTCCCATATATACTGTGCATACTACATGAAATATTACTTTGGAAGATGCAAACTATTCCCATAAATACTGTGCATACTACATGAAATGTTACTTTGGAAGATGCAAACTATTCCCATAAATACTGTGCATATTACATGCAAACTATTCCCATCAATACTGTGCATACTACATGCAAACTATTCCCATAAATACTGTGCATACTACTTTGGAAGATGCAAACTATTCCCATAAATACTGTGCATACTACTTTGGAAGCTGCAAACTATTCCCATAAATACTGTGCATACTACTTTGGAAGCTGCAAACTATTCCCATAAATACTGTGCATACTACATTGGAAGATGCAAACTATTCCCATAAATACTGTGCATACTACTTTGGAAGATGCAAACTATTCCCATAAATACTGTGCATACTGTTTTGGAAGATGCAAACTATTCCCATAAATACTGTGCATACTACTTTGGAAGCTGCAAACTATTCCCATAAATACTGTGCATACTACATTGGAAGATGCAAACTATTCCCATAAATACTGTGCATACTACTTTGGAAGATGCAAACTATTCCCATAAATACTGTGCATACTACATGCAAACTATTCCCATAAATACTGTGCATACTGCATGAAATATTACTTTGGAAGATGCAAACTATTCCCATAAATACTGTTCATACTACATTTATTTAATTGCAAGTATTCCTGTGTACACATGATAAATACTGTTTCGACATCCAAATGCACTTACAGATTTTTTCTGTATTTTTAGTATTTGGGGGTTGGGCAGTTTCATGCAGTTAAGTTTATATTATGAGTATGATGGAAACAAAAGTCACATTCAGGCTATCAGCTACAGTTATTTAACAACTTAGAAGTATTTAGGATGACAAACTAAGTGCGCATACAATGTCTGTGGAGTTGCATATGTATGGCAGCCTAATTATTTTCCTCAATAAGTAAGTTTTTCATTATGAAACTTAAAACCCTTACCTCACTTAAATGAGAGGGGAACATGGCCCAAATATTTTAAATCCTATTGTCCTATTTTTGTTGTATGTATGCATATTATTTAGCTCATAAGAGTAATACTGTTGCATTTCATGGAGATCATAATAGTCATAAAAAAATAAGACAAACATTTGTTAAACAGTGTCTGCAGGCAAGGAATATTATGTTTCATATGGATATCAAAGACATATGTTAGTGGCCTTTAAAATGTTATGGGAATGGATTAATCGTGTCTTAATGAACATCAGCATTCAACCATTATTTACATATTTCAGATTGGAACCAACTTTGTGTATAATCAGAAGTAAGAAGGATTAATATGTGTTTTAACTCACCTGGCCATAGGATTGATACATATTTTAACTCACCTGGAAACCACATTTCTGATCTGATTTTGATCAAGCATGGAATATATGTACATCAGCATGAAGGTCTCACACAAGCTCAGTAACGAGTTAGATCCATGAAAACCAGTGACATGAACTTGCATCTGATTGGCTGAACTTGTTATTACTCAGGAAGCAATATTTATGATCTGATTTTGATCAGACTTGAAATATTGTTCTGTATCATCAAAATCTTGGATAAATTTGGTGCTGAGTAAGATCCACGTAATTTGATGTAAACTAGCATCTGATCGGTGGACCTTGTTACCACTCAAAAAAAGCAATATTTGTAATATGATTTTGATCAGACCTGCAATATATGATTATTTGATTGTTTCAGTAATGAGTGAGATCAATGCATATTAATGATGTTATCTTGCATCTGATTGGCTTGACTTCTTACCACTCTTGGAGACATATCTTTTCAGATGGCTTGGATTACAAGCGAAACTGTGCATATTATGTATGAATTCATATTTAGATATTTTTTTTATCAGGATGTAATAAGATAAGTTAATTCAGCATGATATAAACTTGGGAGATAGTTTACATAGCATGTTTTATATTATTACATAAGTCTACCAAGTGAAATGGTTAACAGTCAAGTTATGTAAGCCAGATAAGGAATCTTGTTGTGTTTTTAGGTGCTTAAAGCAAATGCAGCATTATAATCATACTGTCATTATCCATTAAATTTGTAGTATTTGGCATCATTCCTATGTTATTCATTGAGGGATTCCTTATTATATATCTGACATAGTTTTTGGAATTCTCTTTGTGAAGTGTGATAAGAAAATGGTATTTTATATTTAAATAGGAATTAGAAATTTGACTACCATTTCCTCTTACTTTGATTGGATCCACTTGTACTTTCAGCCATATTAAGAGAGATAGTGAAATTACTTAAGATGTATTTCATTTGATAATAAATGTCTGATTTGCAGAAATTGGATGATGAGAGACAAGTTCATGGTGAACTAAGAGTAAAATACCAGAAGTTGACACTAGACTATGCTGATGCCAAGTCTCAAGTCAAGCAAGACAATTATAAAGTTGAAAACTATGACAAAGTCAAAAGGTAGGTCATTAGGTAGCGCTTGTACTTTATTTGAACTCTTTAGAAATACTGCCCTTCTAGAAATGTGGAAGGACATTTAGGGTTACACAGCCTCAGTATTGGTTCCATTCCTACCACCTGATCAGCTAAGGGCAAAGCAGTTTATTCCAGCTCTCTAAATAACCCACATTGATCTTGGAAACTTTTGTGCAAGCTTACTGTGGTAGGGCATTCATGATTTGTGTGGTTTGGTTGATTTTAGATTTTCCTATTCCATTTGCTTGTGACCAGCATAGTTCAGTGCCCATTGTATACATATAAGTGTTTGTTGGTATCCTCTTCAATAACACATTTGATGTTATTACTTTCATTTTAAGATTTGACTTTTGACGGCCTTTAATTTTACTAGCTAGCAAAGCACCATAAGCAGTTATTATATTTTGGTGCCAGTTAGTAATTCATTTTCATGGTAATCTAGATCTTCCTTGGTCTGTAAGTCTCCCTATTATGAGATAAAGCAAAATACTAGATTTTCTGTTTTAAAATTTGTGGCATGTATCCAATGGGAACTCAATCATTTAAATCAAATTAAATGACATTTTTAGGGGTTTTGAGTAAAGAAATTCTTTTGGATTTAGACTAATAAGCCTCTGAGTTACTTGTTTACCTAAATGCATTTACTGTTTTGAAATAAATTATATACACAGTAATGTTGGTCACAATTGCACAATTCAGCTTCCTATGCACCTTAAACTGAGGGCCACAAAATTGAAGACTTTTTAAGTCCTACCTCATTTGACCTTGTGAGGGATCTCACCAGAGAAGGGAAGATAATCACACAAAAAACACATGGGTACTTCTCAGCAGCAACAACCTTTTTTGCCAGGTGCAAAAGGTGTGTGTGATCTGTCCAGTACAATAGTCCCATATTGCTATTCACTTGGTATTTCACAAGTTCCTTCACTTCACATACTGTGGGGCAGTGTACCAATTCTAAACCCTTCCAGTCAGCCTCAGTCTCAGTCCAAGGACCTTCACCAACATATCTAGCTTTAGGATGTTCTTCTTAACAGCAGCAGGCCTGTACCTGGATGATATTCTGCAAAAACACTTGGTAAGTTTGGTTTCAGTTCTTGATATGATCGGCCTGCTCTCTTTCCATCACAGTTTAGGGTGGGTATTCAGCATGGAGAACCTTGATCCTTCTCAGCATTTTGTTTATCTAGGTATGAATTTTCTAATTCATCTAAATCTGGATTGTCTTTATTCCAAATATATGAACAGTATGCATCAGAGACTTCAATTAGTAAGAGTTTCTTTGTCTCCTTTGCCTGCTCATTGTTGCAGCAGACTTGTTCTGCCTTTAAATATGCCCCCCTCCCCCAATATAGCATTCCTAATACAGAGACATCCAGTGTCTAGTCATATAGATCACCAGATTATGATCTTGACTGAAATCAAACACTTTCTGCTTCAGTTGTAAAGGAGGATCTTTTAAGGAAATTATGCTTCTCCAAGTATACTTACCCAGTCACATTACTCTCAATCCCTTCCATCCTTGCCTACAAATACAAGCATCCATTTATTGGTTTTACTCAAGATTAAATTTGTAAACATCTGGAATATATGTGATCACCTAGTGTGGGCAAAGGGGAGGTAATCTAAAAGTAACTTCCCTTCAGCTAAATGATACAAAGATGGAAAGACATTTTTTTCATCTTTCAGGGGAGGCTGGATTCAGAGTTAACTGAGGTTATTTTCTAATGTTAATGTGATGGGGTATGTATTCTCAGAGGAACACACTTTCCCATTGCCTTTACCAGGGTAAAAGTTTTGAGTTGCTAAACACATTGATGGTATAAGCAAATTAGCCTGGAATCCGCAAGGAGTCAGATTTTGAACCATGCAAGTTAGTTACCTTGTGCTGCAAGGGAGAAGTGGAGTAGGTATTATTGATTATTTTCTCTCTTTTTACTGACAGAAGGGTGCCTGTGGTTAGCATGGTCAAATGCTAAGTCGTTATTTGGGTGTCCCTACTAAATAGGTAAACAAATCAATTTAAGAATTTGATTTTCTATTTGAATATTGGTGAAAAAGTATTCAGATTTGAGTGTTTGGTTATTCATTTCAGCTGTGCTCCCTTTCTGGTAGAGCTATGACTTTTGATCTTTAAAATGTTACTGTTTTATCATTTGTTTCCAGTTTGCACTTTAGCTTGACAATCACTGGGTGTGTAACTCCCATTTTACACATTCAAGCATTTTCCCACTATGCTACAGCAAAATAACACTATGATACTTTTTGTTTCATCTGCAAAGCATATGTTGGACATTGGTATCACTTTGTTGATGGCACTGGTGTGATTTGCATATTTTTTGGCACAGGCATCAGTGTTAATTTTTACATTTGGTTCCATTTTTCTCACAATGTTAATGCACATTTATGAAATTTAATTGATATATTGATCATGGGTAGTACACTAGAAAAGGGAGTTCACAGTGACTTTCTTTTTCTCTAGTGATTTTGATAGGACTTTTTACCAAGCAGAGTAGGAAAGATACAGCATTTCACAGAATTTATTTACAACTTAATACAAATTAATATTAAAGTTGTTCCTGTGATTTATTCATTTGCCTGGCCAGTGAGAGGGATAACTTTGAGAGGGATCAGTTGGACATACATAGGCAGTACTCAGTGCTAGAAGCAGCCCACCAAACCCTTCAGAAGGAAAGAGATGATCTGAATCGAGAGGTAACAAACAAAATTTATGTACATTGTTCTTGTCAGACTTGAATTAGTCAGCAGATAGGGAGGAAAAGGTATCTTAAGTTTTCTAGGGAAATGGCATTGTTGGCAATGGTGGCAACATCATTTGGAAGGTTTTGTCTTGGAGATTCTGTGCTACATATAAAATATTAGTCAGTTACAGAGAAAGCACATCAGTTTTCTGACATTGTGGAGTAGTTTTCTGATAGTGTAGTTTTCTGACATAGTGTAATTTTCTGACATTATAGTGCACTTTTCTGACATTATAGTGTAGCTTTCTGATAATGGTGTAGCTTTCTGATAGTGTAGTTTTCTGACATAGTGTAATTTTCTGACATTATAGTGCACTTTTCTGACATTATAGTGTAGCTTTCTGATAATGGTGTAGCTTTATGATAGTGTAGTTTTCTGACATTATAGAGTAGCTTTCTGATAGTGTAGTTTTCTGACATAGTGTTCTTTTTGGACATTATAATAGTGTAATTTTCTGACACTATTGTGTAGTTTGCTGACATTATAGTGTAGTTTTCTCACATTATAGTGTCAATACCTGACTAGTTTTCCAACATTATTGTGTAGTATCATATTGTTGTTTGCTTACATCATGTCTTGTAGAACTCTTGCTTTTGGTTGACACTGATGCAAGGGTCATATATAAAATTGCATTTTGGAATATATTCCTCATGCAAGAGTTATTACCATTTTATTTTACTTGTCATACTTTACATTACTTTGTCAAATTTGATGTGCTGCAGGGTTTTAAAATTTCTTATAAAGTTTGCTTGCTCACTGGCAAATAAATTTGGGATTTTTACTTGCCAAATTAACTTTTTACATTTTTGGTATAAACATCTTAATATAATTGCAAAATACATCTTTGCAAGAGTGTCATATTCATTTCAGCTCAAATATTTCCATAAAATATTTACAGATTTTTGTGTACAATGTCATTGATGGAAAGCTGTTATTTAATGTTGAGTGGCACATTAGATTTTACATTAAATTCCATTCCTTTGTATATCTATATTATTTAAACACTACCTGTCTCATAAGAGGTATAATATTATTTAAATACTATCTGCCTCATAAGAGGTATAATATTTAAACACTATCTGTCTCATAAGAGGTATAATATTATTTAAATAGTGCCTGTCTCTTAAGAGATATATTATTTAAACACTACTTGATAAAGTCTATCTGTCAAGAATAGTCCATGTGCCAATTGACACTGAAGATGGAAGAATGCATTTATTGGACTGACAATGCCAAAAAAAAAAAGTTAATTAGTTTTGATAATAAACTAACGAAGCTGAGATTTCTTACCTAAAAATGTAAAATTACGTTTTCCATTTGCTTGAATTATATTTTCCTTATCAAATTGATATCAACCTAGACATTGAGTTTTAGGATTAGTAATTTGTCCATTGTTGTTAATATTTACATGTTGATTCTTTAAATTCCTCTGTAATGCAGATTTTGCCATCAGAAGATGGTAGTTTGAAAAGGGAGGTAAATGAGATGTTGTTCACCATGTTTTTGATATTTGCTTTGAGTAGGAGCTTAGTTTCATTTCAAATCCGTGTACATGTCTATGCGTCATTCCAGGTTAGAGGTACAGTGACATGTTGTTTACATTTTGTGATACCATGTTTATGAATTATTTAGTACAAGATGTCTGATATCATTTTGGTCTACAGGTCTCTCTTTTAAACAATTTGAATATCTTTTTATAATAGTGTTACCTGAATGGAAATTTAGTAATTTGACTGATCCAGTTGAATGGTTGTTTGGCATGAGAATGGCACAACCTCACTTTCACCAGCAACTTTTCTGTTCCTTTTGCTCAATCATGCAGATTACTTTGATTTAAAAAATGTTAAAAAATGATTTACAAGACTAATTGATGGAATAGTAAATCATTTTCTGAATGACTTACAAGACTAATAGATGGAGTAGTAAATCATTTTCTGAACTGTGGGATAACTGACACAGATGAAGCTTACTGAATTATTTCACGTATTAGTGGTGGCTTTTTGTTAAACTAGGAGCTACCCAGTTTTAGCCATCAAGCAGTTCATATAACTATAGTTTATACACAACAAACACAGATCCAGTTAAGTTTTTATTTATTATTATAATGTTTGCCTTGGGGAACTGTCTGCTGCTACTGATGAAATTGTTTTAGCTCAATCTGTCAGTGAGTGATTCAGCGGCTACTGAATGGCACAACATGGTTGTACAGAGGTCACAGCTGGTCTGTGAAACTCCCTGACAGAATGTTATGGATAATCCTTGAGTAAAGTTTCTTCAGTGGAAACTAAAGGAGCCAAGCAAAGACTGGGCTCTCCGACGAAGGTTGGGATGACAGAAGCAACTGTGTGGACTTCACTCAATGGGTTTAGTTTGAATATGCCATATATTGCTGACATTAGATTCTTGGATGAATAAATGGAATTTTAATGAAGTGAATGTCCAAAGAGAACATATGTGCAGCAGATGTTGTCCCCCAAGAATGTAATAAGTTGGGGAAGCCTTCAGTGAACAGCAGCATATCAACAATAATGGAAAAGAAAGGTATCCATACATGTAGGAATAAATCAACAATGACAAGAAACAGCATGTTATTACTATAAGATGAATGGTATTACTACTGTAAAACTAGACTCTGACTTGTCAAAACAAAGCCACATGAACTGCAATAGGTCTATGATTTATGAAAATGTCAAGTCTGGTGTGAATGTCTTGGAGTGGTAACATGCATGTCTTGGAATATGGCAAAGATGAACTGTGGGAACTTGATAATGGAAATGAATAAATTATCACATCTAACTTGAATGAGAGGCAAGATGATCACATCCATGAAATGGGTAGAAGAATACCATGAAAATGCACTAACACCTCCATGAATTAAACAAGCTGAAAGCACATATGGCAATGAAAACAATAGATATGCACAATTGCCACACGATGCACACTGGTATCATACGCATGCAGAACTCCACTTTTTTTTTTTTTAACATGCTGAATGCACATATGGCAATGAGAATGATGGATAGACACCAAGTGCTATGCAATGGACACTGGTATCACATGCATGCAGAACTCCACACATAATGAATATAGCACAAGTGTCACACAATGAACACTGGTATCACACGCGTGCAGAACTCCACACAGCATAACTCCACACGTAATGAATATAGAAACACTATGAACAGCTATGGAAAGTGGAAGCACAGCAATTACATCACATGGCACAGTAGTGTAGAACTGGAACCAGAAAAACGCACCCAGGATGGCAGGACAGTCCTTGTATGTTGAATGCAGGATGATCATGGTCGCTGTGTACTACTGTCTGCATCCATGGCCATGGATCTTCTGCGCTGCCTGGATAGTACTGTGAGGTGTGCGAATGTGTCTTGGTATAACAATCTGAAGACCACCGGCCCAGAACTTTGATTATATGGTCTTTCAGCCAGGCTGCCACCGCTGAAGTAGCTGCACCTATACGGAATGAATGGTCACTATACTGGGAAGTGTCCATTCCAATCTTACAGTAGACAAGTTGCATGTGATAACGGAACACAACTCTCGATAACGCTTGACCTGTAATGAAAAATGGGTCATATGGCTGGGGTGATGAATGTCTCCTGAATTGCATGAAAGTCTTCAGAGCAGAGTATGGACATATACCACGACCTGTGACATGTAACATGAACAGACACACCCTTATGGAAAGGTTCGTTTTTTGAATATTTTAACTTGAGAAAAGCAGTTTCTAGGTGGAAGTGCACATTGCCAACACAGAGATGAACAGTTGGATTGAAGGAATCCTGAATAGTGAATTCCCCACATCTCAGAAAGCCAAAGAAAGCAACTATGCAGACAGTCAACAAGAGTAAATCTGTGTGTGTGTCAAATACTCCTTGCAGAATTGTACAAATGCTTGTCAGGATATTGTATGTAATAGGCTGGCGCAGTTTTGCAGATAAACCTTGGGGTTTTTTTGATGGCCTGAAGGATGGTGGCAAGACGAGGCAGATTGTTTCTGTCTGTGGTGAATGGAGATTGCATACCAGCCTGCATATACTTGAACCTAATGCCACAGAGGTACAATTTTATTGTAGAATGCTTCAATTTGAGGACTCCTGCTCAGTCTGTCTCAAAGTAGATTAAGGTGTTCTCCATAATATCTGGCAGAAGTTGCATGTTTGAGGCAAAGCCATACATCAGCATGAAAGTCCTAAAAGCCTTGAATGCAGTGTTGTAGGCGATTTGTGTAGCAGGGCTTAAAGCCTGGTTCCATAAAATGTCTACCTCTTTATCCAGGTCCATAAGACTTCCGAGGGTAGGGGATATTTGCAGGGTTGTAGATCTGCATCCGGGGCCAGTGCATGAAGTTCTGAAATTGAAGTTGGGACAAGGCATCAGCTGTATTATTGATAACTCAGGAATGTGTATGGCAGAAAAATAAAAGTTACAAGAAGCTGCGCACCATGTAAGTTTATGCAATAATTTCATTATATGCATACATTTAGATCTTTTATTTTGAAGTATATTCACTGTAGCCATATTATCACATATAAATATTATACGTTTGCCTGCCCAATCTGCGCCCCAAATAATAGCAGCAACAATGATAGGATACAACTCCCTGAATGCCATAGAGAAATCATTCTCCACAGAAAAGGCATTTTAAGATCATCAGACCATGCAGCTGCAAACCAGCTAGTTTTGTAGTAACCTCCATACCCTACTGTGGATGAAGCATCTGTGTATAATTCAAGATCGTCTGATGATGTGGACTGCTTGTCAAGAAACAGAGACTCCATTCCATGTAGCCAAGAATTGGTGCCACATGTATAGTTCCTGTCTGCAATTTTTATCTAAGTGTATGTAATGATCGAGTTCCCTGACTTTGGTAGATAGTTGTATGAGGTATGACATGAACGCACGCCCTGGTAGGATAACACAGGTAGCAAAATTTAAGTGGCCCACTAACTGGAGCAATTCTCGCTTGCGGACACTTTGTCTGTTAAGAAAGTGTTTAATGTAGTTTACAATACGCTCTACTTTATCCTGCGGTAAACGTGCTTGCATTTGTTCTGAGTCCAGAATTATTCCCAAATATTCTATAACTGTACATGGGCTAATGGTCTTGTTCAGAGCTGTGGGAATCTTCAATCTGTTGAAAATTAAAGTCAACAAAGCCATCGTTCTCTCCCCACATGCGGAAGGAGGATCTATTGTAAGAAAGTCGTCAAGGAGGTGTAAGATGACGTCAGTACCATAATTGTTTGACTATCCAGCAAATTGCCTGAGATAAGGTATCAAATAATTTTGGATGTAAACGTGACCCGAAGGGAAGGCGAACACAAACATAGTAATGCCCTCTCCATTTTACACAGAACAGGTGCCATTTTGAAGGCGTGATGGAATCTGTTTGAAAGCATCTGATATGTCAGCTTGGCACATAATAGCTCCCTTACCATAACACTGAATGATTCGGATGGCATCATCAATCTTGACGTAGCTTAGGGAGCATTTATCCTTGTCAATAAGTTCATTGATACTTGCATGAATGTGATCACCATGGGGTGAGGACAGGTCAATGATTAGTCTCTTCTTTTTTGAATATTACCATCTGCAATGCTGATAGGACTGACTCTATAATTTGGAAATGGCGGAGATGGAAAAGGGCCAAGCATGAAACCTTTGGCACATTCCTTTGCCAATAACTGATCCACAATATTCGGTTGTTTAGAGGTGGAAAGCAAGTTTTTGCACTCTTTTGTAGGCAAGTGAGTTTTTTGCACCATGGTGTCAAAACCATGTTTGAGACCAGAAGACAAATATTGAACAAAATTCTGATCTGGATGATGAAAGAGTTCAAGCTGCAATCTGTTGATGTCAATGGGGGTGGAAGCATGTGGCGAGAAAGTAGGTCAGATTTGTTGCATCTTATCTGGCACTGATTTGCGAGCGATATTGGCATTGTGTGTACCAATGCTGGAAAACTTGTGTAATGGATTGTTTGGGCAGGCAGCTGCCCCATGTGTTTTGGCCCTGCACTGATTGCAGGTATGTAAGAACTGGCAAGTAGTTCGGTGGCAACCACGTATGGAATTATATTGTTACAAAGTTCTCTTCCATCCATCATCTGTCTAGGCCGGCCGTACTTGTCAATATCCAAATTTTTTCTGTTGGCTATGTTCCCAAAGGGCGCAGCAGTGCACTTTTTTTGTGGGCAGAAGTCGGTTGGGTGAGCAACAGAGTTGCAGATGTTGCATGTCATTGTTTGTCGGCCTCCAATCAATAGCTGAAGAGCTGCTTGATCCCTCAGAGCCCAGTTTACTTTGAGTTTGTAGTCACTAAGGGCAGTAGAAGCCAGACTGGAGTAGAAATTATGGTAGTCACAGAAAATGTCCCCATAGGCATTGGTAATTTTTATAATGTCGGCCTCATACATGTCCAATTCATGGCATCTGTTGGGGAAAACTGAACAGATGATTCGTTTAAATTTTCTGAAAGCTGTTATGAACTCACTTAGACTGAGACGCTTAAGTAATTGGGGATCATTCTTCCCTGCCTTGTCATCTTGATTTGATAGATCCAATTCTAAGTGTGGTAGCAAAAGAGTGGCAAGATTGATGTGCTTACCATTGAGTATCTGCTTCTGCTGACTTTCAGATACCACATCGATTGCTCGTAGTATTTCTGGCAAAACTCATGGGGACTGCATCAGCTAACGGTGCGACATTGCAGGCTGGGCCACTGGCAATGATGCAAGAGGTGTTGAGTTGCCTAAGAATACATCTGGAGAAGACGCCGGTTGTCGTGCCATGATGTTTGCAATGGAATTATTGAGGTCAACGATAGAACGCTGAATAGAGTGGATTGAGGTCATCATGTTGGCTGGAGACAATGTGTTTACAGCAATGGTGGCCATGTTGGAATTTGTTCCTACTTCTGGAATATTGCATTGTACTGCTATTTCTGCTTCACTGACTTCCGCTGAAGTAAATCCCTCTATTAGCATGAACAGTGGTCGCACAACGGCAACAAACGTGGAGTTGGATGTGGAATGAGGGATGCTGCTTCTTCTTCAAACTGACGTGTGATGAGTTGCAATTGAGTTGGGTTGTTCCTCTCTTGTGTCGGTAAATGATCAGCAGACCGTGAGCTCTTGGAAGGTGCATTATCCATATATAGCTGTCTCGAGGCGTGCTTCAGGAGAACAGCAGACACTTTAATGCTTATAGATTCCAGTTTCTGCTTTAAATGGAGAGTAGACCAGTTGAAAGGATTGTCCAAGTCGTATGGGACTGACCTCTGTCTTCTTGAAGAGCTTGACGCCATTGTTTGTAGACACAGTAAATGCCCGGCAGGTGCAATGAATGGCATTTAAACTCCTGATGAATTTACAGAATAGGAAAATGAAACAAATGGGAAATTATAGGTCTGGTAAGGAAAGTACATGTTATGAAAGTCAGCAAAAGATGCACACACAAAGAAGAAACATTGTATAGCGCTTTTCGACAGAATTATATGTGCTGTCGCTCTCAGCTCCAAACTAAGAACAGTTGAACAAAGGTGCTGCACGTGACAGCTGGGACTGTTTTGATTGGCTGGCACGTGATGCATTAATATCTCATGCATATTAATGCGGACTATTAGCAGGAATGGTAGTGAATGGGTCACCTATTGCTGTGTGTAAACTATACTTATGCTTAAGCGACAGTAGTTTTTTATGTTTCTGAAAACCTTTTAACTTTTAAACCTTAATTAGGGTGCACTGAATGAAATTTATAGAGTTTAGTTGCTAAAGTAATGAAAACTACTCCATTAAAATATAATTGTACCCAGAGAAGGAGGTTGAACATATGCTAGGGTACTCAAATTACTTTTAAATTTTCATGAAAATTATACAGAATTCTAATTTGCATTTAATGGGTAACTTTGGAAATTCGAAAGTACTATCTTTGGTGTCCATGGATGTTTAACCTGAATGGAACTGAAGAACATTATGGAAAATTATTGTATGACTGATGAAAGTGGTAATTGGTGATTATGCTGAATGTGTTTCCTTAATACTAAATTAAGGGCAATGTGAAATTAGAAAATATGTCACTCAAAGTAAACTTTATTGCTGAAATCACTGTGTTTTCATTTTTGTTTCACTGCCTTACACAGGATGGAATCATGTTGCTAATTATGTCAGATATTTATCAAGCTTTTTAAGTAGTTGAAATTTGGTTGTCTCTTTCAGTTGTAAATAATTTTATTGCACAATACAGTCATTATTGGAATGTTTTGTGAAGTTATACTGCAGTGCTTTTTAAAATAAATGTCAGATGAATTTAATAAATAATTTAATAAATAAAAAAAATTCTAGCAACCATATTTACAAAAGGGATAAGAATGAAGTGTTGATATTTAATGAATTAGCCTTGCAAGGGTGCAAATACACAAATGATGTATAACCAGTATTCAGTTAAGAACCTTTAATTATTAGTATAGAGACTGAAAAGTCATAAATTAGGTTTCCCAAGCTTCGTATGGGGATATCTATCAAAGTTTCTGAAAATATACTTTATAAACTTAAAACATATAAATACTGACCTTAACAACCAAAATATTTATTTATTAAAAATTTTCTTTTCTTAGTCTAAGCAAATGAATGTTTCTGTTGTTACGGCCAATGATCAGCATTCTTAATTTTGTGTAGTATCCAGTCAGAAATTGGAAGGGTGTTGCATTGCGGGATATGTTAAGCAAGAATGATCTAAGTCTGTTGAACTTGGAGGCTAAGAGATATGCTATGCTTGATTAAATAAACTTCTCTCTGTTAGGCCTTGTTAATCTAGTACAGATTGAAGTTTTGTCTTTAAATGTATGATCCAGTCATAATAATTAGGTGTCAAGAAGACCTTTGCTTTCATAGCAACAAAGTGTACTGTAAGACACAAATCTGTGTTTCATACAGAGGACCTAGCCATCAATAGAGACATAGCAGGCCTGGGAATGTCAGAATCCTTTTCAGTATGGATGGACCAGAATTAGTCCTACAACATAAGACACATCACTCGATATTTTTGTTCTGGGGGGTGATGGGTCTTACTGCCTAACTAACAGCACACGTGTTTTGATGTTGACTAAGAGTGTAATGAAAGTCAAATTTTCAGGAATATCACACACAACTGGCAATCAATAATGACGCTGTTCTACAAGGTAAAGTTATAATGTTTTTGTCGGACTTTACATACCCTGATGTCTTTTTCTAATAAATTCAAATTCTCACAAAAGAAATGGACCTGTTTTCAAGTTTCATTGGCCTACATTTCAGTTGGCTGGAAAGCGATGAAAGCTGGGAATGACAAAATCGGGTTAAGTTGAAATAATATTCTTTAACAAAACAAATAAAGATATATTATGCCTTTTGGAACTGTAAACAACATTTTGTTTCATTCAAGAAACATATCCCCCACATGAACCTACTTGAACATACCTCGGCATATGTCAACTAACATCACATTGCAACAAATTCAAATGTATGTCAGTGGAACATGAAAATGCGTCCATCTGCTAGTGTCATATTTTGATTCCACCAGGATAAAGACAACACAGTAAGTATATTAATTACACATAAATTAGTGGAAGAATGTTGATGTAGGCTGCCAAGTGTGTGAGATATTCCTGAAAATTAATCTAAAACATTGTTGCTGTAGGCTGTAAGCTTGACCTGGTATTCATGGCAATCTTCTAGTGGGCAGAAATTGGTTTAGCTTCACCAGCTGTTATGCCTGCTGGCAATGCTTAGGAATCAGTTTCACAAATGGCACATGTTCTGAACAGGCTGGCACAGCACACACTTGCCAGTGCCAACAGTGATTCTCTGGCTCACCAAAAGAGATGCATTGCAGTCCACTTCTAACCTTCTTCCAACAGCATCACAAAGCCACACCAAGACTGCAGTGATTGTCATTGAAAATGCTTTTTGATGATCATGTGGAGAAAGTCCACAAACTGGCCTTCAAGAAGACAAATCTCATACCAGCCCAGCATCAGAGACCTAATGATCTTTCCAGAATGAAGAGTAGAGACATAGGAAGCACCTTATGGCCTGCGTTATGAGAAATCATTCCTACATTTCTTGTATGCATTTAAAATCAGTTCTCAACTGCTAGTGACAAAAAAGTAGAGAGAAGGGTATCATATTCACCCTAGTTTCTCTCCTCACCAACCTCCTTCCAGAAAAAAAAATTATGCCATACACCTTTGTCTTGTATCCTGGGAGGGAAGACTATGCTGTGGAATGCGAAAGACTTTGCATCCATGGATCCAAAAGTTGTTTAGAGGGTCTCCAGATTATATTAAGTGCCTTTCCCTCCTTGTCCAGGCTTTACAGATGTCCCAAAAAACACATTCAGAGCTGATGTTCAGCAACAGGAAATAGAGTTTTCTCATGAAAAGGGTGATAGAGATTGTAAGGACACAAAATTCGCTTGACTAATATTAAAAAAAATTCTTGATGCCAAAGGCCAGTGACACACTTCAGTCACTTATAGACTCGAATAACCTTCAAAAACTCCTTGAATTTGATGAATTGCCTTGAAACCTCCTTGAATTTCAAGATCTTTTCATCTTTGAAAAGTTTTTGAATTTATTTGTAAAAGCAGTTTGAATTTCTCCAAGAACTCATAGAATTTGTATGACGGAAAACAAAATGTTAAAACTGAGTAAAATATATCGCTTTTTGAATTTAGAAGTTTTGTTATTTATGTGGTTTCCAAAAGAATGATGATTAAATGAACAAAATGTGATAAAATTTGGTGGAGCAAATTTTTACACAACTCCAGTGGCTAACAAAGTAACATAAGGTAAAGGGTCAGTTTTGATACATCAAAATGTTCTTTTAAAGTTTTTGGATGTCCTTGATATGTCATTGAAAAATAACTCTCTGGGGCTGTATGAATGATGTTTCAATCTTTTCATGAAGGCACAATGGTTCGTAATGGAATCACTGAGATTGGATCTAATCTCCATTCCTGAGGGGGACTTTGTTTGGTCCCAACATCAATCCTTGAGTCTTCACAAAAATTATGGACAGAATAGTGTCTCACTTCAGGGCTATCTCTATTTCTCAGACTTCCAACTATCTGAATGATATACTGTAGTGACACCAGTTGAGTTCTGTTCTATGTCAAGACATGAATTTCCTTGTTTTACAAATACTCTGCTGTGTATTCTTTTGTCAGCAAGGACAAATCCTATATTGTCTCATCTCAGCATTCCACCCAAAAACATGAACAGTCTGTCTCATTCAGGAATGTGCCTTGGAAATGCTCTTGACAATGTCTTCAGTCCTCAAAAAGAATCACACCTGAACCTGAAAATTCATTGTCTGTAAGGTTTTCGCAGTGCAGCCGAATATCGCATCATGGGTTGCCAGTAAATGAGATGCTTGCATAGGATTTTGTTATCTTAGTGGTGTAGTAATTAGCTTCACATGAGCAATATAAACAAAAAACTTAAATTTCTTATACATTTTTTGGCAATGAATACACTTGAAAATTGTGCAGAAATATGGGTTCAGGGGTACAGTCAGAGGCAAAGGGGCATTAAATTAAGAGCATATGGACGAAGGCAGAGGGGGGCAAAAGAGGCTAGGATATCACTCTGTCTTTCCACTGTACAATAAACACAAACTTAATGGAAAAGCTCAAATCTGTTTGTCAGTTAACTTTTATTTTTATGATAACAGTGAAATTGTATGCACATAGTATTGTATCAAAGAGACCAGCAAATAAAATTAAGTCAGCTGAGAAGGATTAGATTGTGTTCAGCTTATGGCTATAATGATAACTTTAAGTGCTTTCTTCTATTAAAATCTTGTAATGCTACTGTTACTTTCTGCAGGTATCCGCAGCTAGGCAGTCTTTAGCTCTTTTGAAGCAGGACAAGGATTACCTATCCAAACAGGTGTCCGAAATGACCAACAAGGTGACCTTCACAGAAGAGAAACTTTCTCAGGCTAACATGCAACTGGAAGATGCAAAAAGAGCTCGAGAGGATATGTATGAGAAATATGTAACATCCAGGTAGGATTATAATGTAGTTGTGGGTGAATCATAAATTCATCAAAGCAGCTTTCTCTTATAGAGGGAATTCTCTTTATAAAGCCACTTGGTGGACCAAAAAATGTTGTCCTTTGTGGACAGGTGACCTCAGTATACAGGTGATATATGCACATAAATCTAAGAAAAGGAGCTCAAAACTGTCCTTTAAGCCATTTTCTTGAGTTTACTTGCATCTCACCTGTACTTTGTAAGCCATTGACCTTTACATACAGGTGACATGTAAGTAAAACAAAGGAAGCAGCCTAGAACTGCCTTTTGTGAACGGGTAACCTTTACATACAGGTGACATGTAAGTAAACCTAAGAAAGCAGCCTGGAACTGCCTTTTGTGAGCATGTGACCTTTATATACAGGGGACGTAAGCATGTAAACCTAAGGGGACTTGGAGTTGTCCTTTCATCTGGTGACCTTTATATGGGTGACATAAGTATGTAAACCGAAGAAACATGGCTCAGAACTGTCCTTTGTGAGCAGGTGTCTTTTATGTGGAGGAGACTGCTTTGGCAAATTTCACTGTAGAATGATTCAGTATTTCTATTAAAAGATGAGACTATAATTTTGTAGAGATTGGAATACCAGTGTTTTCTCGGGGCTGTACATTTGCAGATTTTAGCAAAGTAAAATTAGAAATGGTGCATCAAAACATTGTCAAATGAAGTGAAACAACCCATGATGGAGTTATGTATACTTATTTTTATTCTTATCTGTTGGCATTCTTATCTTAAATAAGAACATTAGAAACTTTGCAATAAAATTATCATGACAGAAAAATAGCAGTATGAAAAACTGCTAATGCTGTATTTTAAGTAAAATTATATACAAGTAAAACCTGTTATAACACGATGCTCAGGGTCCAAAGAATTACATCGTGATATAAGCGTGATTGTGTTAGCAAATTTTTCGAAAAATTTCCGATAGAAAATGTGCATTGAAATTTTAATTTCATCAGTTTTAACTAACCTCTTGATCATATAATCTGCTAGGGATACAAATATTTGGCTTCTCCAAGAGCATGTGTTTAGGATGTTAAAAAGAGAGGTCACCTTAAATTAAAAAATGGGAGCCATGCCAGTGTTTTATCTACCCACGAATCATGCATCAAATACGCAGAATTTTCCAATTTGACGCACAAAAGTCGATGATGGTACGTAAATTGCCGCACCCAATGTTATGTTTTGCTGATTAACACAAAATAAAGGTTTGGTCTCACTACTTCATTGGCTAGATTACAACTCGCTCAAACAGAGACAACATGCGCACATCAGTTTCTTATGCTGATGTTATCATAATACATAGGGTTACAAATGAGTGTGGAGCCTGGAGCTGACCTTATGTGACCTGTAACTGTCACATCATTTGTAGCAACAGTATGTTAGAACCATAAAGAGGCAAAAAATAAACATGTGATTTTACTGTGATTCTCACGACAAACTATTATTTTATGCGCATCCTTGTCATGCAAAGAAGCAACAATTTCCATTCCCTCAAATGTATGCCTTGTGTTGTTCCAAGATACTATCAGCGTTCGAATAAAAATGGCGTCGAAGGTAAGAAAGCTTAAATAGATCCAAAACAAACGAAATTATCATTTGGACAGCGTTTTTACAACCAACCGTTGCTAATAGTATTGTTATCGTACCAGTGGAGCCTTCATCATCTAAAGATGAGGTAATGGTTACTCGTAAGGTCAAATGTAATTTTGTGCAGCAATTGTTGAAAACATACAGCTAGCTACGTTTTCAAAAAAAAAGATAAGTCGAATGAAGAATGTGACAGTGTAGATGCCTTTATGTTTTGCCATATATGTTCAGAAGCTAAAATAAACCTTGATGACCAAATGTGCCAAAAAGCAATAACTTTCAGAACAGTACACTGAGAAGGCATGCTGGGTTGCCAGAAAACAAACTGTTGATTGAAGGCAGAGGTCTCACTAGGATTTTAAAACTAGGAGTCCAGGACTCCCATTTTGGTAAAAATAGGAGTCACACCAGCAAAAGTTGCAGTCCCCTCCCAGAAAACTATGCAAATTAGAATAACTATTGGTTGCCATTGAGTTTAATTTTACATTCTTTATAACATTGACATAGCTCTCGTTTGTCCATCAGAGTGAGACTGAATTTTTTCAATCCAAGGAATGTCTTATTCCAAGCACTAAGCTAGGCATCACAGACTTTTCTTACACTCAGCTACTATCCCATCTGAACTTTCAGATCTAGCAACTTAGCTCTCTTCTGAATCTCATTACAATCTTCATCAGTCTGCCGTTTAACTCCAAAATACTATCCAAATTTGTGAATGGCATTTTGTCCAAGTCTTAACATGTCTTGATTCCGAGGTCATGTGTACTGCTTATTCCGCAACACTCGGAAATGAACACAATTATGAAACCTAAAGTTGTTTACTTCATGTACTCTTATAAATGACCACAAGTACCTCTCTGGGTCTTTCTGCCTCTGAATTCAATCACTGTAAATATCAGTATATTTTCCCACCCAGCTGCCAGTCAAAGCCTTTGAACTTGCCACCCAGCTAGTTGCATCATGTTCTTTTGACGTACTCTTATAATGGCAACATGTACATCAGGGGGTCTTTCAGCCACTGAATTCTGTCAATGTAAATATCAGCACAGCTAAGTGATCAATACATTTTCTCACTAAGCAGGTGGCTGAAGCAGGACTGTTAAGTCTTTGAATTTTGCTGCCCACCTATTACATGTGTACGGAGGACTCCCGCCTAAGTGATTTTCTGCATCCCAGATAAAAAAAAACTGGCATCCAAATGCGCATGATTAAGCATTTCCGAGACCTCTGGAAGGTTCACAATACCAGGCACATTTTAATGCAGTTTTACAAACAAGACATAGCAGTGAAAGTGCCACTTAAGTGAACCGCTCCGGTGGCCTAGTGGTTAGAGCGTCCGCCTTGGATGCGGGAGGTCGTGGGTTCGATCCTCGGCCAAGTCATACCAAAGACTTACAAAAATGGTACTAACAGCTGCCTCGCTTGGCGCTCAGCATTAAGAGGTTAGTGTTAGGACTGGTCGGCCTTGTGTCAGGATAATGTGATTGGGTGGGACATCATGCTACATGTCTGCGGCATGATGCCCCAGTGCTAGGCATCACTATAAACTGCCACACTGCAGACATCGTAGCAATATGACTGAAAAATTGTTAAAAGCTACGTTAAAAATCCAAATCACACACACACACACACACTACTTAAGTGTGTACATTGGCTGAGTGTAAAAGACATCCCTTTTTTAAAATACAAATCTCTTCTTAATTTGATACACAACTTAACAGCTAAAGAAATTGATGCCATTGGCATTTTGAAGAATTCTGCTGTTCAGTATGACTTGGCCACTACCTGTTCAGAGGTACTGGAGAGCCTATCAAACATTGTTGAGGATAGTTTTATACATGACCTGCAAAATTCGTCATTTGTGACAGCAATGGCAGATGAAAGTACTGACATAGCCAACAATAAATGCCTTGTCATATATGCTCAGATTATTTCTGATGATATGAAACCATCAACAAGATTTTTAACAAATATAGAATGTTCAGATGCTTCTGGCAAAGGAATTGCCTTATTGGCTTTAGCCACATTATATAACTAATATTTTTGTTGTGTATTTAAACAATATAATTATTTTTTAAAAACTACTTTAGACTGATCATCAGCTTGAATAGGACACATAGGTTTGGATTTTGACTCACTGTTTTTTGCCTTGATGAGTCAGACAACTTACATGAAGCCACTTGTAGATAAAACACTGCCATGCTGTCATCATGTGTAAAAGAGCAAATAATGTTCTTGTCAAATACTGAAATAATAGACAGGTCCCCCAGAAAGTGAAAAGGGTCCCATAAAATTGACCAAGAGGGACCTTCCCCTTTGGAATCAGGGCCCCCAGAAAGTGAAAAGGGTCCCATAAAGTTGACCAAGAGGGACCTTCCTCTTTGGAATCAGGGCCCCCAGAAAGTGAAAAGGGTCCCATAAAATTGACCAAGAGGGACCTTCCTCTTTGGAATCAGGGCCCCCAGAAAGTGAAAAGGGTCCCATAAAATTGACCAAGAGGGACCTTCCTCTTTGGAATCAGGGCCCCCAGAAAGTGAAAAGGGTCCCATAAAATTGACCAAGAGGGACCTTCCTCTTTGGAATCAGGGCCCCCAGAAAGTGAAAAGGGTCCCATAAAATTGATCAAGAGGGACCTTCCGCTTTGGAAAGCTGGAGAAAACTTGGATTACCAGTATCAGAAGTCTTTCCATTATTGTTACAGTCACAATTATTCACTGTAGATCCCTAATATCTAATAAGGTTTATATTGAACTAAGCATTCATAAGACAGTCTGTCTTGCACATGTGAAACATATTATTTATCAAATGCCAGGCTGTTGTGACAAGCGACTCTGACCTGAAAGTAATGTTTCCTGATAGTGACTATTTGGCAAGTAGTTAGTTTCTCTTCATTATTTTGACAAGTTGTCTTCCTTTCTAAATTTGTTTGTTTCCGATTTGAATAGACATTTCAATGCATTATTGGCCATACCATGTCAAGGAAATGGGACCTAATTGTCTTTCCCAAGGACACATCAAGGCAGCCAACCCAGGCTGGTATGCATAATATCGAACCTACAACTGTTGGATTGCAACTCTGATGCTCTTCCATCTGAGCTGCCATGGATCCCTTTTTCTAAACTTAAGTCACCTTCCTATTATCATTTTGAAAATTGGTATTCTTAGGTAAATCCCTCTATATATTCAGTCAATAATGTGGTTGAAGCTTTTTTAAAAATCCGTAAATGTGTCAATACTGAATTAACACACAGTGGTCAACATATTAAAACAACTACAACAGTTGTTTTCATTTAATTTACTTAACCATAGCCTGCCTGTTGTGCATACCAAATAGTTAACAGAGTGGTAGAAATCACATTTTATATGATTGTCAAAATTAAGTACATTTTAGATGAATTTGTTAATTGATGCAGTGGGAATAATTATTTGATTGTAACATGTTAGGCTAGTGAAAGAAATCTCATTTTGAATGGTGATGAAGGAGACCAAATATTTCCACTTGTTTAGGGAACGAGTTCAAAACCGTATGGATTACAAAAGTACGCTATCATTGACCTTATACAAGGTCATTATGAGTTAGGGTGCCTTTGTTTTCTCTGTCCATTATGGAGCTGTAATTCTGAAGTGCTCTTGATATTTATGCCTTAGTTTATTCGTATTTCATGCTGTTTTGATAGAACTGTGGTTTAATTATTAACTAAGCATTGTGCATAAATTCATAAGAGTGCCATAGGTTTCTGATACAGTAGTTTCACTTCTCTGTTAGTTACGACAGAGTTTCAGCAACTTAGTGAATTTCATATACATTACTGATTTCTGCTTTAATTTTTTGTTTTTGTGTCATCTCAGCAGAATGTCATTTAAATGCTATATATGCAACTTCAGAACAAGGAAGTCTACCATGACTCTTGTTTTGTTTATACCAAATATACACTGTCTTTGATTTGCAGCATCTGTAATACATGGTCAGAGGAAGTCTGGGCTACTGTTTTAGCTAGTTAGTCGCATACTAATTTGCTAATCTATGCTTTGTTTTCTCTTCTTGTGTTGTTTCAAGAGAAATGTTTACTACATAGATGAAATGCACATTCAGAGCAGTAGTCAATTCAGCATTGAAGGGAAGGATAGATGGAATAAATTAAGAAAGACAATCTACAGTTCATTGTTGGTGATACTGACTCATTGGGAAGTTTTCCCCAGCTTTAGGCAGCCCAGTAGGCGTAAGCCCCCACCCCCAGCATGTTTGAGTTTGGCCTTCGGGCCTGTAAGTCAGGGCACATGGGGTTCATGCCAGATCTGTTGGATCCAACTTTTAATACTGCCATACCATTACCAGCCATCATGACATCATCAGTAGTCCAGCTGACACCAGCAGTCCAGCCTTCCCAGTGGGGGGATTTTTGTTGAAATGGTCCAGCCAAATAGTTTAATGATAGATCCATCCATCTAGATGCATTGCCAGCATCTTTTCACTACTATATCAGATATTTCAGTGAGAAATCTGTCTGTTCAGCCAGGCCTTCGGAGTGCCCAGTACCGGTGATTGCAGGCCGTCTTATATGCCACCAGCACCTGGGCTGACCACACATCATTCACACCAGCTGGCAGAGCTGGCTATGTCAGACTTCAGATTACTCACTGCCTACCCGCAACGGAGAGCTAGTGACATTACAAATACTGTCGGAGTCATTTATGCCACTTTTGCATAGCTACTGACTTGTAAGATGACCTGGGGGTCAGTGAGTGCGATGAGACTCCGGCAAACCCGTCTTATTAAGATCTGACTATGAAGCAGACTGTATTCAGCTTTCAAGCCACCATCAAGGAAATCTATCAAGTGTTGGCCATTTTGGAATGCCCTCCACCCCTTACTGCTACCCAGGATTACAAAGTCAAGGCAACTGTTGATTTGGGGGGGGGAGGAAGATACGCTATCCTTCTGGTTCCTTCCCTAATCAACAAAGATTAAAGAGATTAATAAACAGCTTTCAGGTTGGATTGGTGACCCAGGCAACCCTAAGGCATTCTTCTATGAAAACCAGGTTTCAATGACTTTCTCCTCTCGCTGGTATTAGATGCAGTACGGACCTTCCAGCTCTTGACAAGAAATTAGCAGCGACCCACATGTCTGCTCCATTGTACCACAAAGTGGATATGAATGTGTTCATTGCCATGTCTAAGCTGGTTTAGAGGACAAATCAAAGAAGTTCGGAGGCAGGCAGCTCAGGAACTGCCCCTCCAACTGGTCACTCTCCCCACACGGGCATTTGGACCCTCTCAGCCCCCATGAGTGCAAATGGATGCTCAGCATCCCTTCAAGCCTCTAAACCATTAGCATTGACATACTCTCCCCATTGCCTGCAGGCAGACTACCCATGGGAAGCAGACTCCTGCATTTTTGGGCTCACTATACCTCCCTCTTCCCTCAAAATGGGTGGGGGTTGCAGGTAATTTCAGAGGGGTTTGGGTTTCATTCATCCAACCTCCTCCCCTCTCTTCCTGTCCTGTCTTCATGGAAGTCCTGGCAGATCGGGAGAAGGAGGCCTTCCCTCTAATGAGATACAATTCCTGATCGCAAAACAGGCAGTGGAGACTGTGAAAAATTCACAATCCCCTGAGTTACATTCATGGCTGTTTCTAGTTCAGAAAGCAGATTGCAAGCTGAGGCCCGTCTTCAACTTGAGTCACCTCAACCGATTCATTGCACCTCCAGTGTTCAAGATGGAGACAACGAGGTTAATCCACTTCACTGTCATGAAGGGCAAGTATGCTGTCAGTCTTGACCCGACTGATGCATACTTTCATGTCCTTATCCACCCCATATGCTGCAAGTTTCTCCATTTTACTTATAATAACACCATTTACCATGTCACCATTCTTTCCTTTGGCCTCAACATCAGCCCTGGGTGTCCACCTGTTGCCAGACTTAACTACTGTCATTGGCATGTGGGATCGAGGGGAACAGCTCTGCACATTAATATCCTCAATGTCATCAAAGCCTTTCACTTTTGGGAAGATTGACTCTTGGTGAAAACAGTTCTCATTATGTCCAACAACTCGGCCATCATTTCCTATCTCCTCAAATGGGGGGTGTCCAAATCACCCAACCTGTGTGTTCTTATTTGTATGTTTCTGTGTGCAACAACCTCCATATCAACATACAAATCAGACACATTTCCAGAAGACTCAGTGTCTTGGCCAACATTCTATCCAGGAGAGGTCAAGTCCTTCACATGGAATGATCCCTCTTTCAATCAGTCTTCACTCGGATCTGAGCACTTTGGGGACATCCGATGAGCGACCTTTTTGTGACAAGGAGGGAATCACAAGTTACCCACCTTTGTCTCTTCCATTCGAGACCCAGATGTATGGGCTGTGGATGCGTTGTCAATCAGTTGGGTGGGGTTATGGGCCTTTGCCTACCCTTACCTGGTCCTTATACCGAAAATAATCCAGAAGTTATGGGATCAGAATTGCAAGATGATTCTGATAGCCCTCTCAGATGGGACAAGTCCTGGGTCACTGATCAACTTAACCTAGTGATAGATCTGCCCCCTTGACACAACCAGGTTTTGTAGCTATACACTGGTTACCTTCTGTCAGTAACCAAAGAGTCATCATTCATTCCCTCTCATCCATAGACAGGTCAAGAGCAGCAGCAATGCAAGGTCACGTTAGTGCTCTCAAGCACTACTTGAAGTGCACAGAGACGAGTCATGGCACGCACATAGATTTCTTCCTTCCAATGAAAGCTGAGAAACAGGATATCACCCTGCAAGCCCATGCTTTGTGGTTATATGCTCAGCATACTTGGTGGTCTCATAAGAGCAGAGCCACCTCATGAAGATTACAGCTCATGAGATTTGAGCCATCTCTATGAGCCTCATGTTCGAATGTAATGTTTCGATCCAAAATATAGTAGAAGCTGTTGGCTGGCATGCAGAATCATACTTCTCGAGTTTATGTCTTAGAGATTTAGCATTACAGAAGCAAACCTTGGATCTGGTCTGGCCTGTGGCAGCGGCACAGATGGCCACCAGACCCAACTAAATCAGTCAGCACAGCCTGTTAGCTTAGGTGGATTCACCAGGGAAATATTGGAGGTAAGAAGATATCAACATCATCTTCCTAACTATAAGAGTCACAGGTCAGGGACCCCAGGCTGTTTTACTTATGTAATTAGGAGAATAGGTTATCGTTCGTATGGGGAATCCAGCTATTCTTCCCAAGAAGGATACCCAAGGTAGAGGACAGATGCTCATCATCATCTCCTCCTTTTACTTATTCTGCTAACATAATGTGATTGGGGAACGTATTCAAAGGAGAAAGTAATTTGTTAAGAAAATAAATTTCTCAGAGAATACACACCCAATCACATTACTTAAAACCCGTCCCAACCACCCTGCCATGCAAGCATCCTTAGTAGCGTCTCACGCAGCTAAAAACTAGTGACAACTGATGGTGCCAAGGGGAGGTAATGGACAAGAGTTACTGCCCTTCATCTAATTGAGATAGGATAAGACAATTTTCATCATTTAGTAGGGCTCGTTTCACAAGGTAGCAGGCTAATATTCCTAACATAATGTGATTGGGTAAGTATTCTTGGAGAAACATGATTTACTTAAAAATTTGCTATTTTTAAGGGGCCTGATAATAAATGTTCGTCAGTCACATTAAAGAAACACAGCATATCTATTCAATTTTGGCAAGAAAATCCATTTCAGTATGCAGTGTTTTACTTGATGCATTCTGTTGTATATTTTATGTAAGTTTTTTACTTGTTGAATCATCTGGATTTTTTTTCGTTTACACCCATTTTTAGAGAACAGTATAAATCAGAATATGAAAACAAACTTCGTGATGAACTGGAACAGATCAGAGTTCGTACAAATTCCGAGATAGACCGGCTTCGTACCAGTACCAAGGAGATGTATGAGCGTGAAAATAGGTAAGTTATATATTTTTGGTGGGGTAATTTGCTGTGACTTTTTTACATTTTTGATCAAAAATATATGTTTACTAAGTACACTATCTAATTTTGGAGTTTTCAGCAAAAGATAGCTAGCAGTTCAAGGCATTTCCGTCAAGCTGAAGCAACCTAGTTAACAAAATATTGTATTAAAGATTTCTTGTAAGCAGCCATTTTTTAAAATGGATATTAGCATATTAGACAGTTGGATCTATGTACATGTTAAATTATAAGATCTTTCGGTATGTATCATAATAGCAGTGAGGAAAGTAAATTTAGGAAAATACACATTTTATGCAGAATATATGTGATGGAGAAATTTTTATTTGGATTCACCAAATTTGCTACTGCCATCTAGATTTTATTATCATAAAATATCGTAATTTACAGTTTCTCATGCATTATGTTCAATATCATACAGGAATCTAAGAGAAGCAAGGGATATGGCCATATCAGAGAAGGAAAGGGCTCAGGCTGCAGAGCGTGAGATGAATACTAAATACGAGCAGCTCCTACAAGAGTATGACAATTTTAACTGGCTCTATTTCAGATATTTTTGTTAAGATTATTTATAATGTTTATGAATATTTGCAAATATGGAAATATGTGGCTATTTTACTATCTTGAAAGTAGTACACTTTAGTTTCATCCCCCCCACCCCTGATGTAGAAAGGTCCCTATGCACCCTCCTGCAGGGTTGGGGACATAGAATGGACACTGTTCCCACCCACTCACCCTTTGAGGGCTTGGGTATGTAGAAAGGGCCTTAAGTATGCAGCCCCACTCCCCACCTGCCTTTGCAGGCTTTGGGATCTAGAAAAGGTCCTATGCACCAACACCCTCCTGTGGACTTGGGACGTAGAAAGTGCCATATGCAACCTCCTGCAGGCTTGGGGATGTAGAAAGGGCCTTGTGCTCCCCCTCCATTTGCAGGCATGGGGATGTAGAAATAGTCCTGTGCACCCACCTGCATGTCATAAGCAGCAACCAATTTATGCAAGAGCAACTATGTGGTTAGCATACTGGCCTTGCAACCAGAAGGGTGAAAGTTTGAATCCTACCATGAATCAGGCCAGATCATCTTCCATGGTGTATCCTGGGACAAAGCACTTTTGTCCAGTTGCTTAAGCACTAAATAACCTATTTGTCTTGATGTGCCATACAACATCAAACACTCATTTTCATTAATTGAACTTCAGCTGTTATTGTGCAAAATGTGATGATCCCAACCATGATATTATTGGATATAATACTTTAATGGTTGCAAGTTAATCATTTTCATCAAGACTAGTGTCCTATATATGACAAATGGATACAGAGAAGAGAGATTCACGAGAATAGCATGTAATTGTTAAATAACATTGTACACACAGAATAATATGATGTTTCTCCCTTTAGAATGTGTAGGAAAGTAAAATTTATGACCAACATATCTGTAGTTGTAATATCTTATATAATAAAAAACTTGTCATTGTTTAGATTTTAATAAACTAGATGCTTACGTATAATATTATTTTACTGCCAGGAAAATCAATGACAATACTGTAGGAGAAACTTAACAAATAGTGAAAAACAGTTAAGGTATTGTACTGGAGACAATATTTTAACTGATTCTGAATCAGAAAGATATTTCAGAAAAATCATTTTGATAAAGTCCAAATTTTCTTCATTACATTTTCATCTGTCATTGAATTTCCATTAAATTCATTATGTAAGTTGTTGTTAAAACTGCAGAGTGCATTTGTGACAGGAGGTCAAATGCTACCATGTACAAAACATGCAAAACTGAAAACCATCATGAATGAAACATTGTCTGATCACTATTGTGAACAATATGATAGAACTGTTTTACTTGGAAATAAAATTGGGTTACCTCCATTAGACTTGTATTATGTGATCTAAGATTTTATGAAACATGGCTTTCCCAGAGCTTTGGTGATATAATTTCTTTTTTAAGCTGTTGCAAAACAAATGGTTGTCAGATAATTTTATGTGGAACTGGAGTGCTTGCTTAGCAAACTCATTAAAGAAAGCCAAGAATGTCATGACAGGAAGTTATGTATTTTATTTATAAAGCTTTTTGTATGATTTTATTATAAAGCTTTTCATGTGAGATGTATTGCATTAATTGATTTATCTGCCAGGTTTAATGCATTACATGAAATAATTAACATACTATATTGACAAATATAATAATTGTATGCATTATTTTATTAAAAGAAGAAAAGAATGGTAATTTGTCACTTTATCCCAATCTGACATTATTGCGATGATATTAATGTTTACATATATAATAGTGATCCATAAGTTCTAACTATCTGCCATCAATATAGCTAAGTTAGAAAGGTCCATTTAGCTCATTGCAGTAAAAATTTCTTTCTGAATAATTTATACAGCTGAAGTATTAATTAAAACTTGCTGTTATCAATACATTAGGAGGTGACCAGCAGTAGTTTATTGAACAAGCAAATCCATAGGTCTTTTATAACATGTAACTGTAACAGAATACCAGTATATAGTATATAAAGCTTCACACTGAACTGGAATCCCTGCAGATTAAGGGGAGCAATAAAAATGAATAATATTTTATTCATCATACATATTTTGAGAACATTAAAGGACTCAAAACATGCATTAAAATTCCTTATTTCACAGATTTCTTTTGGTTATAATTACTGTTTGAAAGATTATTTTGGTTACAAACTGAACAAATAAATATAAGCTGCCAGTTCCATTTAAATTACATAATAAACAGTCATTTAATGCAATTTAGTTTTACAGCTATACACTTCATTTTTCATTTTAAGAGTTTATTAACATATGGGCCAAACTTAAATGTAACCTTAGCACTATTCCCTATTCCAGATTCCGTGGGCTTCAAATGAGTGGAGACAACAGGACAGCAGAAATAGCCAATGAGCTGAAGATCAAGACATTTGAGGCAGAAAGGACAATTATGGTTCATGAGGAAACTGTACGCAACCTCAAGGAGAGTGAACTGGAAATAGAGAAACTTAAGAAAAAACTAGAGGTGAATGATGTTAAAAAATTACTTCAAAGCACTATTTATCTGCAGTACCAAATTTTGAGAGTTATTTTGGTGGGTATATTGTAAGTGTTATATATTATAAAGTTGGCGAATATAGTAAAATTGGAACCTGGCCCAATGTGTTCAATGTTATGAAGCATGTATATCAGGTATCCTGTATAGCCATGATGGAACCTGGCCAAGTGTCATTATATGTATATAATAGACCCTTAAAGATGAGAGCTTGCCTAGTGTAATTGTTACATGTTATATAATAGTCCCTTATAGCCAAGATGGGACTTGGCCCAGTGTAATTGTTACATGAGATACAGGAGTATAATATAGCCAAGATGGGACCTGGCCCAGCTGAAGTGTTGTAAATTCTACAATAGTCTAATATAGCCAGCATGTGGCCTTGTCTGGTGTTATATGTTATACAGTAGTGCAGTAGAGCCAGCATTGGGGCTGTATATAAATGTTACCTGTTATGCATTAGTCCATTATAGCTGTGATGGAACCTTGCCAGAAGTAAGTGTTAGATGCTATTTAGTAGTCCTACACCGAAAAGTTGTCGATTAATTTTTAGTCATGATGCAAGAAATATAATTACAGAATTTTTTGAAAATTATCATGTCCCAAACATTGACAGTCAGTTGTCAGTCACTTGAGTTTTGATAAAAATACAGTGATCTCTTACTATAAAGCATCACAGTATGTTAGGGTCCCTGACTAAAACACAGGTATGGTCATATAATCCATAATACTGGTTGCGTTATTATTTTTTTCTCCATGTAATGTACCCCGGTATGAAGTGGCCCCACCTACACCACCATGCAATTTTATGATTTTACATAAGTTGTAGCTGAGACCTCTACGTAGTATAAATTTACCAGGTGTTGTATCTAGGAACCTCTGTATAGTAGAAATTTACTTGGTGTTGTAGCTAGTGGCTGCTATATAGCAAACTTTTACCTGGTGTTATGTTATAGCTAGGGACCTCTAAATAGTAGACATTTTTAGCTGGTGTTGCAGCTAGGGACCTCGGTATAGCAAAAATTTACCTGTTGTTATGCTGTAACTAGGGACCTGTAAATAATAGACATTTACCTGGTTTTATGTTGAGAAATTGATATCATTAGCTGGTTTATGCACTTGGTAATATTGTCATGTGACTGATCATTTGATTGTTTCCTAAATGGAAGAATAAAATAAACTTGATGTGAACAAGAGAAGCATTTGCTTAAATTTATCAAAACTAGCAAAATAAACTTGATCAATACTACAATGGATTGAATAGTGCTTAAACTTTTAAATCTGACATTGTGATAGGAGATGTGTGCCTTTTTTGTTCAGTTTTGGTGTAATGTATCACTGCTCTTCACAGTTCCAATATTTGTTTCAGTCCATCATGGTGGCACTGTGTCATTTATCTCTGTCAATTATAAAAGTAGTTGTTGAAAAATAAAGTACTGTTGTGTCAGCTTTCTGCTCCTTTGTGCAGTATTGTCAGCTGTCAGTCACAAGCATGTCCGATTTAGATAATTAGAGCCACTTTTGAGACTGCCAAAACAGTTTGTCATATGTCAGTCACTTGCATATACTATTGAAATGGCTAGAGCTATATTTAGGCCTTGAGAACAAACTTTTGGTGCTTAGTCACATGTGTCAAGTCGAGATTACTAGAGCTGTTTTTGAGCTGTAAAAACTAATTGTAAACTATTAGTCACATGCATGCCCAGAAGAGATTCCTAGAGACACTTCTGATGCTGTCAAAACAGTTTGTCATCTGTCAATCACATAGTGCCACTTTATAGGCTGTAGAAACAAATTAGAAACTGCCTATTAGATGCATGTTCAAAAGAAATAACTTGAGAACCATTTAGACTGTTGAAACATTATCAACTGTCAGTCACATGCATATTCACATGAGATTACTAGAACCTCTTCCTAGGTTTCCAAAACCATTTGTCATCTATCACATGCATGCTTAGAATAAGTCCATCTGTCAGTCATATGTATATCCAGATGAGATTGTTATATACACTTTTAGGCTGTGAAAACAAGTTGATGTCTGTCAGTCACATGTATGTCCAAATGAGATTACTAGAGATACTTTTTAGGCTATTAAAACAAAGTGAAATGTGGTAAGGTTTTTTCTGTTTAATTCTGGCTTATATTTACAGATTTGTTATGCATGGTTTATCAAATATTGAAAATAAATCTAAGAATTCATTAGGTCACTGTACCAGTGTCTTGATGCTTTTGATTGCATGTCAAGAATTAATTTTCTATGAATATTTACATTAATAAACATTTTACATAGTGCATGTAAGACTTTTGTTATTTACAGTTTGTGTAATGAATTTAAGATGTAAATGTCTGAAAAGTTATTCTTTATTGTTTAGTTGTCTACCATTGTGGCATTTCTATTTTATGCATCTTCAGTTATTGTATTTTATCAGGTTCTGACAAAGGAATACTATGTTCTACAAGCCAATATGGAGAAAAAAGTGATAGAACTCGAGTCTCATTTGTCAGAAAAAACAGCTAGACTTCAGACATATGAGAAGCTAGAACAGGAACTTGATGATGTTGTAATGCAGGCAGCTGAAGGTCTGTATATCTGCAAACCAGCTCAGACCTCTCATGACATTGTATACTGTGAATAGAGTATTTTTCATGGGATATCAGTTTTCATGGATTTTGTGGCTGCTACTGATCTAGAATTACTGACCCAACAAAAATTGAAACCATATATGCACACTTTAAATAACACACAATACATAGATTTAATAGACACTTTATTGTACATATAAAATAATCTATGGCATAACAGGGGCAAATCCTGTCACAGCAAACTGCACCAGCCTAGCTCTGAATTTGTTGTATAGGAATACCTCAGGAAGAGAGACATGGGGGAGTTTGTAGTGTTGTGAAGAGTGTCCAACACCAGTATGTGGAGCCGCAAGGGGCTGATACGAGATATATAGGGACACTGATAACCAAAACACGACAAGTCTGATCTCAAGGATGCTATGATAACAAACATAAGCTGATACTCCATACATGCACTGTAGGAAGCGGGTATGAAGTATACATGGGCATAATAGTTGAGTACATTTAAGTACTGACACAAATTGGGGTTCAAAAGCAAAGTTGTGAATGCATGAAACTTGGCAATGGCCCAAACGAAGTGAAGGGAACACTGTGACTATGGAACAGTGTGACTGAAATGAAGGCCTCCAATTTAAGGACCGAGATCTGTCATCACATAATGAGCAGACAGATTTGCGTCTATGCAATTTGCAAGGAGTAATCAGTAGAGCAAACAACACAGACCCTGATATGCCAATGCAATGCAATGGCAGATCAGGGTCTATATTGCTTGTAGTTGGACTTGACATGTATGTGAGTACATAGAGTAACAACTAAAAAAATATTTAAAACAAACAACAGATAGATAGTAAGTGAAACAGTTTGTCTTGCCTTCATTTGATATCATTTAATTATATTTTCTAACTTTATTTACAGTGGCTCATAGCTAGGAGACACAGGATCAGAAAATAAACTCCAGACATAAGACAGATTGCCAAATATTTTTTTTTTAAAAGTTCAATAATTTCTCATAAAAAAGGACTTGTACCACTTATTTTACCAAAGTTTCCAACATAAATGTGGAACAGTAAAAGCCCTCTTAAGTAATACACATATGTACCCCAACAATAAAAATTGCAGTAATTTGCATTAGCTGTTTTTTCTTTTCATTTTTATTTTTTTATGATATGTCTCATAAATCCTTCTGTTATCCTAGGGGCTGAAGTCCAATAGAGAAGTGGAGAAGAAAATAGTGACATGGGAGTTAACTCCTAATGTTTAAACCATCAAAGAGGACAGTATGGTTTGGTTAAGAAGGGATGATTTTTCTCACCTTTGGACATGATGCAAATTAACTTTTCACAACTACATGTCATTGTTTCATTGTTGTGGTATATATAAATAGGTTAATACTAGTGAAAAAAGGATGTATAAGAAATACTTATTTACAAATATTTATAAAGTATACTATAAACGAATGTTGGTCATTTCATGGGATGAGACATGGCATACAGTTATAAGACAATTAAGACATTGTTCACCCAAAAATGTAAAGCGGGAGCACCATAAAATGTTGATATGAGCTTATGAGTATTATTTCCAAGCTGTGAAAAAATATTAGAATATATTGTTGTTTTTCGTTCATATAAACTAGAATTACCTGGTGCGAGTAACATGTTTTAAGTAACCTTGAGGTAAGAGTAACTATTGTTGCAAGCACACTGTATTTAGTTCATAAGTAGTCACCTCCATCAGACAATACCAATAGGCCTCACTTGACTATGATGTAATGCAGCATGTGCATGCACACTGGTTGTCTAACAATTTGTAAATCTATTGACAGTGATATACAACAACATACAGTATCAGTAATCATTATTATGACTGATTGTGCACAGAATAAAGATATGTATTCTGATCATCAACTAATTTGATAAGAATGGGCAATAAACACAGTCATATTTGGTACTTTTGTAGAAGGTTGTTTAGGTCAATGTTTATTGACAAAATTAGTTTTGTTAGTTGTTTAACATAAGAGGCATGATTAATGCCAGCCATACATAGCTGTAATGCTGATATATAAAACCTCTTCATTGTACAGGTCATAATGATAGCTCTTTTAAGATTTGTGATTTACATTTGTAAAAGATGTTGTTAATCAGTGAGTAATTAATTTAACATTTTATTGAAAGGAGCAAATGCAGGCGTTTGTTGTTTGAGTTCATATGAATCTATAAAGGAATTCTTCCAAATATCAAGTTTATCAGTTAAGTAGCACTTTAATTTGACCAAAAGTTTTACAATGATGAAATGAATTATGTTATACTTGTAGATTTTAGCCTTTGAATTATGTTTCTTGTTTATGTGAATGTTTAAAACAAAAACTCAAAAAGTTCACTGGTTTTAAATGGTTTTATTTTTCCATGAGATATTTTGTTTATATTTTGAAATTAACATTATCTTCATAACCATATATAGTCATCTTTAGGGAAAGTTCTGGATATATGACATATAGCAAGATGACACCTTTATACATAATTACTATTGGCAAAACTTATTCCTTCATTTACTGTTTATACATTTGCATGGGCTGCATGCATTTTTGTGTGAATGTTATGTCTTATTCAGTTTTTTAATTTTTGTGTAAATTACTTTGTGACATGCTGTAATTATCATGCTAAAGAAACATTAAACCACCTGTTCTGATATACAGATTTACTTCCCTGTCATCTGTCAATCACAACTCAGGTTGCTAAAGTTATAGTCCTAAATCATGCCACCTAGCAGTAACTGAAGAGTCTACATGTGCTTCATATGAAGTTACAAAGCCTGATCTATTCTTTGTTCCAACTCTTTTATTCAACCCAGGCTGCATACTTAGGCCATCCAGACTATTTTCATTTTAGATGATGCAGTTTCCTTGACCAAAATGGGTTGTAATATGACATAATAAAATGAATATAATTTCTAATATCATTTCACACAATCAATCAGGAACTCATGGCAGTGTTTGTTGAATCTTCCCTAAACGACAATTAATAATGATGTTGTACAGGAGCATAGTTTAGCTCAGAAAATTGCAGCAGCCATTTTCAAGCTCCCGCTGATGATATGTATTTGTTCTGTTATCATATTAGACACAGAATTTTTTAAGTACATACTTGACCATGTGCTGGTTCAGTTTGTAGTTACAGATTTTGTGCAATTAGTCAATCACAGACTACATTACTAGTATTAGTGAGAACTGACTTTTTAGCAAGAACGTCTGCAAGAAAATCAGCAGCTTTTTACATTGGTGACAGTTTTTTTTTTATATCTAAGTGGCAAAATGGATAGAAAACTTTTAATTAAAATGTAGAAAAGTCTGAATATGAGTAATCTTGTTGTGATCCTGCAGAAGCCACAATCCATTCTTATAAAGTTTATACTGCTGAGTAATTAGAATATACTTTTATGTGGTAAAATCTCTTGACCCCACAGATGAAAAATCCCCCTCCCCCCCTTCCCAATCCTCATCTAGAGCACTGGGTGGCCGAGAGGTCTAAGTTGCATGTTTTTGCAGATCACTGACATTCACCTCTGCCCATATGGGTTCAAGTCTTGTCTCTGCCAGTATGGGTATGTGAGATAATTTGCTAGTAGTTTCCCGTGGACCAATGGTTCTTCTCTGGGTTTTCATGGGTTCTTCCTGAACCAAATATACTGGCAGCCATGTATATCTGAAAAATACTGTTAAACCCACAAAACAAACCATCCTCACCGCTTTGATGGGCCATCTTGACCAATCTAAATGAAATTCATGTCTGAACACTGCTAAACAAATTGATTTACTTGATTCACTGTGAATGAATGGGTTATTTGTGATACTTGTCCTTTTTCTCCTCAAAATATATAATTTTCATTAACATCATCTCCAATATTTTGTTATTCGTATAATTAAATTTATGGATGTGGTCTTTATGGGCCTGATAAAACAAATATGAATCCTGATCTGTGGCCTCATCTATGTCATGCTGATTGAAAAATGTATTAACCTTATCAAGAGACTTCAGTTTATGTCATTACTCTTGAACTTTCTTAATATTATCTGTGATGTCAGTGATATAATATATTGAACTCATGCAGAGACAGCAGTGCTTTTTCAACCTCCATCATGTGGTATAACAGTTTTAAATTAATGATATTCATATTTAAATGGACTTTTTTGATCATTCCATTTTAGTTGAGGATGAAAAGGAGGCAGAAAAGGTTCTATTTTCCTATGGCTATGGAGCTAATGTACCCAGTACATCAAAGAGGCGATTACAGCAAAGGTAAATAACTCTTTAGAAGTTAATCTGTATGAAATCAGATTCCCTGTCTACATGTCACAGACTCATAATACATGGAGATGATATATCTTAGCAAGGTGGGAGAAAAAAATTGGCAAGCACTGGGAGAAAACAAATTTATATCCATCTCTGTTTATTGACTTTTCTCCCCATAAGGCCAATAATGAGTTTATGGTGTGACATTGTGTCTGTTGTCCATTGTCTGTTTTGGTTACCACTCTGAAAACCATTTTAAATACAAATTTGATCAAACTTAAAAGCAAAATCAGCACAATTATGACAGGTTTTCAAATCTATGCAGTTTGAACAATTTTTAGGGGTTTTCTTACCTTTAAAATATCATTTACCTCAAAATTAAAGCAAAGCAAGGAATGTAACATAAAACTGACTACTGAGAATAACATGTTTGGGGTTAATAGAACAAATATATAAAACTTAGCTAAATAATATACTTTAGCTCCTGAAATGAATAATTTGTTATTTATAACTGAAAGAAAAAGTATAAAATAGAAATGTTGTTAGAGAAAATGTACAGTTGCAGTCAAAAATAAACTGTGCCATGTTGTAAATAAGGATCAGAATTATCTTACATGGTAATAGATATTTGTTTGCCAAATGTTTTTGTCTAATATTAATATTTACTCCAATAAAACATGTTTCTTGCCCCAAAAATGTCAAAGTTAATATATTTTTTGCAGAGAAATATTTCTAAAATCTTTTCCACATTTGAAAATTCATTAGCAATAAGTACGATATGTTTGGTGAAATAGAGTTTTATATTTGTTAATATTGCTATGTAAGTTGCCTGAAACAATATCAGTTATGTGTTATCAAAGGTATTGTTGATTATTTTATGGCATTTTTTAAAAAATTCAGTGCCATTACTGACAAATTTGGAATTGTTTTCTAGGATTTAATAAAAGAAATACCCAGATATGCTTTTCTCATGAAATAGTTCCAGATTTGAATTAGCAAGAGTAAAAATACTCGATGTCTACACAAAACTAAATTGTAATTTCAATTTATGTGGACTGCTCCAATGGCCTAAGTGATTGGAGCATCTGCCTCAGATGCAGAAGGTTACATGTTCGAACCCTGGCTGAGTCATACCAAAGACTTATAAACATGGTACTAACAGCTGCCTCACTTGGCACTCAGCATTAAGAGGTTAGTGTTAGGACTGGTTGGCCTGGTGTCAGGATAATGTGACTAGGTGGGACATGATGCTACATGTCTGCAGCATGATGCCCCAGTGTTAGACATCACTATAAACTGCCAGACTGCAGATATCATAGCGATATGAATGGAAAATTGTTACCCACACACACACACACACACACACATACACTCAGTTTATGTGAAGATGTGACTGTACACTTCAAATAAAATTTTGCATGTAAACTAAATGTCTAAAGATATTTGATAGCTTGACTATGGGAAAGAGACCATCCAAATTATGCCTTTATTATTGGAAATAATATTTATCATACTGTAGTAAAATAGGTAAATTGACATGTTTGCATTATGTTCATTCCTGCAATACTACATAAGTCTCCTTAGTGAAATGGTCAGCTGCTAAGTTACACAAGTAAGTGAGTGATATCAGGCTCACTTGGTCCTCTTGTTTTTACCTATCTGTTGTATAATTTTCCCAGGTGATGATGAGTGGCAAGAAATTCTTTTGTCTTTTCTAAAAAACATATGAGATTTATATTAAAAAATTTGTGGGCCACAAATGTTTAATTACACGTTTTGTGAATTTGTGAAATGGCGGTTATTGCTGAGCTTCATTTGTATCTTTTGAAATCTATGTAATCTTATAAGATTTTTGGTTTTAGGATCTGGTAGTTTTTTGGTGCTTATTTTTTCCTAATTAATCAGACACCTTATACACCTCTCCCTTTATTACTTGTACACAATGTACAGTGATTATGGTTAGTTTTCTTTAAATAGTTATGAAACGACCTGAAAACTGGTCGTTCTGTTCAACCTGGCTTGAAAGACTGGTTCTTGTTTACAGAAGATGCGGTCTCTCATAACAGGTTTACTGTGTTCATTTGGCTTGGTTGCCTTTGTACCTTTGATAATAGTTATGATTCAGCAGGTCAATTTAAGGTAGTTTAATTATATTATATACACAGTAGCATTTATAACAGTGTTCCATTGATCAAATGATATGAGTTCACCTGACATTTGGCTAGGGCCACTAGTTCTTAAGCATGTAGTATTTGCATGACTTTTAACTTCCACCTTACATTTGATAATACAAAGGAGGCCAGCTTTTAATTCAGTGCAGCAATACAACAAATATTTCTGCTAGTCAGATATTAAAACATGGTTGGCACTTAAAGTAGGTTCTCAGAGAATTGCTTGTGGATATAGATTGACACAATTTTAGTTTAATTACAAGAGGACACATTGCATTTATGATGATTACATTTAAAATGACATAAATGATAGAGCTAAAACACAAATTTCACTTGTTAAAAAATTCTTTAATTGGTATTTATTTATTAAAGTACTGCCTCCACTAGGCGTAAGTGATATTTTCATTGATTGAAATTTCCTTGAATATTGTAATTTAAGGTTTACCAAGAATATTGTTTGCAATGAAAATGTAATAAATTATATGACTTCTTATTAGAAGTTGATAATTTCATACTGTTGATTAAAATTTCCAGGTCCTTTCTACCATTTTCACGAGTAATATATCAAAGCTTCAGTTACCAGTTTCGATCATTATTTTCTTCAAATTCAACAAATTGGGATCAGTTTTGGGGTATTTTGAGGTTTTGGGATCTACACCTGACACCACCTTATAAGCGAATTTGTGAATTATCAGGGTGTGAGTTATCGAGGGAGTGGTGTAGTCCTAAAACCTATGACCATGGAGATGTGAAAACCCCATCTCCTGATCTCCAGACTTCACACAATCTTACAGTTGAATGATTCTCTCCAGCTTTTTACTTTGTTGATGTCTTGCAGCAGCTACTCACACCATGTGAAGAGTTGCAGTACATGCAAGACTTTAAAATGATAATCAAGTAGTCTAGGCCTTAATTGGAACCATGAAAAATATATGCCAGGGCACTCTGGTTACTTGGAGTTCATGTGAAAATGATACAAAGTTCTAAATTGTATCCATGGGTGACAACCCCACATTAAAAGTGCCTTCCCTGGGTACCAAGTATATTTTTTACTGCAAAAGCCCAAATGCTTTAGGATAAAATTCAACACTCATGTTTTATGAAAGAAAACATAAATGTTTTCAAATGAAAGGTTGAATAGGAGTCTGTAGATTATGAAAGGATGATACAAACTATAGCAAGAGCAAATCCTTAACAGAAAAGTGCACATCTTCTGACACCTCTATTATTGGAATATTTATAATTATTTACAAGTATTAACATTTGTTTAATGTTGGTATGGATAATTTCATCAAAATCTAGTGGTCACGTTGATTTTCAGCATTGATTCCATAACAATTTTGGATGCCCTGATTTATTCTTATATGCTAGAAAAATACATTTTGCTCATTTGCATGAATTGTAGCGAGTGTTATCCAGATTTATCAGCTATAGAATAAATTTGATAATTGTTAAATACTTGATTTTGAAATCATTATTATTGTATGCTTACAGTGTTCACCTTGCCAGAAGAGTTCTTCAGCTTGAGAAAATCAATACATCTTTGAAACAAGACCTTGAAAGAGAGAAAAATAAATTCAAGCAGTTGGCAGAGGAGGTAAGATGATTTAATGCAGGTTAAAGCTTAAACTATATAAAACATTTTGCATTAAAGTGTATGCATCTACACGTAAACCTTGCTATGTCACATGCATTAGAGTGTAAGGATCTACAGAAAGCAATGAATGGAACCAAAAAACGCAAAATTAAAATGCATTTCCTAAACCATAAATGAAAAATGATGATAAAATAATCGAAATGTAGGCATGAAAAGGAATGTAAACAGAATGAAATGGAACGAATTCTGAATGCATTTCAGATGCAAATAAATTGCAGATGAAATGCATAGACAATGCAAATTTGGTAAAATTAAGCAGGTACCAGCATAAATTGATGTATATTAACCCAGGTAGTGTGGGAGCCATATATTTATGGATGATGTCACCTGGCTTTGTATGTGGGAACCATATACTTATAGTCAGATGTCACCTAGCTTTGCTGAGGAAAGTCTGTTGTCATCAGTGGATGTTGATGTAAATATTATGGTGGCTGTTAAGTCATTGCAGTCTTGCAGCTGTCTCATAGCCAGTGGCCACTGATTACTGTATATATCCATGGGATAGTCCAAAATTTGAATAAATTTTGTCAGGGCTTTGTGTGAAAGTGTACAGGTATAAATAGCAATATGCAGAGTTTCCAAATTTGAGAAATAATTTTCTGCAGAAATATACTCCATGTTGATATGAAAGTGCTCTGACATTATCACATGTTGATATACAAGTGCTATGACATGGCCATCCCATTCAGTAACAACTTCAAGTTCTGTTAAATTGAGCTTAAACTAGTAGCCAAATTTGTTTATCAACAAGTCTGTCATGTACAGAGCTTTTCTTATATTGGAGGAAACATTGCATCATCAACAGTGACAACTGTACAAGCTTGAAAGGGAACAACTATATCATTTTTCAGGGGTGTCAGGTGTTGACCCTGAGGTATTCATTTCTTGGCCTATCCAACTTTTATTTTAATTTTCTTTTTTTTTTTTTAAAGAAAAAAGAAAAAGTACAATACCCTTATTATACTATGAAGATCATTTTGTTCTACTTCTCTCTCTCTCTCTCTCTCAACAATCAAGTTGAAAAGGAAATGGTAGCCTGTACCCTGGCCTGTGATGATGCTTCGCACACAAAGCATCATGGGAGGCCAGGGTACTAGGCTAAGGAAATGGATGAGAGAGAGATCGAGAGAGATCCACTTCTTAATTAACCCACTCTTAAGACAACAGCATGAAGTGTATGTGACTTGGGAATCTAATAATGAAGACCTTTATTCAATAGCTGAACTTATGACCTGGTGAAATTTTTTGTTCTCGTCAGTTTCATTTTGTTTTGTCTTTACAGAGCTAGTTTCAGAGGTAGGCCAATGAACATATAAAACTTGCTCCCTTTTTTTAATTCTTATTTCCTCAAACATTTTACAACATAGAAGTTTTGATATGTTAAGATTGTTGCTGAAAATCTATTTTATTTAAAATACTTTTGGCAGGTTGCAATTAATAATTATCATTAAAAACCTAACAACTCTTGCTCTGTAACTTATAATCAGTGACAAATAATTATGTTAATTTTCACTAATGATGACTTTCAGGCCTCTCAAATCTACAGCTCCACTCAAAAGTTTAAAGTAAAAAGTGAAAACTATATGTGCTGTCATATATTAAAGAACACATTAATTATAAATGCTATTAAAGAAATAAAAAACATAATATATCCCATACTATTGATATGCATTCAGTTTGCATGTTAATACATAGTAAAGGAAAGATAAGACATACATAAGGTTTAGTAGAGAAGCTGGGAAAAAAATGTATGTAGCATGAGTCTAGAAACAACCCTTAAATATGTTAAATCCATGAATGAAATCCCAACTTTTTCAACAGTATTTTTTATTTTGAAAGAAAAATTTATAATTGTTTCATTTTATGATGAAAAAGTAACATCCATTGCATTGCTAGTTATTACATTTGTCACATGTATAGAGATACTTGTATTCATCAAATTTATTCTTGCAAACAACAATAATTACTTATAGATGTGTTTACATAAAAACCTGTAAGACATCTGCCTTTCAACAATTTTCAAATGAAAAAACTTGTTTTCCATTAGTTGTAATTCATTGCATAAACAATAGTCTCTTCACACTTAAACACGACCAATATAATTGTTCTACATTTTGATAATTAGTATTTTATTTTCATAATTAAAACAGCTCGATAGCATTGAGTTGTTTGAAAAATGAATGCTGCATTTAGTTGGATGAAATATTCTGCCAACAATATTATTTTAAAAAGTCTTTTAAACCTTTCAAACACTAACATTACTTTCTGGTTGCTATGGTAACCAAAGTAAATCTATTATTATTTACCATTTTTAGTATGATTAGTATTGGTTCCTTATCAATGAACTATAAGTGAATAGAATTACAGTTTATATGGAGAAATTTTTTTAATAATAACTATATAATATTGCATCTTCTAATTATTGTAACATACTGAAATGTAGAGACATGTTTGAAAGTAAAGTTTTAACTATCTAGATAGGCCTAAAAGTAATTAACTGAGGATATGTGATATGTAGAAAAAGTTAACCATCCATGTACACATTCAGAATAACTGTATTTGATGGAAAAGTATATATGATATTCGATTTTTTGGTCAAAAAATACTTTTCCACCCTTTTTCTCTATATGATCACTATGGAAACCATGAACACACATCAGTTTCACTGAAATTTGTAGTGTTCGCAATCTGCATGCATATATGCATCACTTTGTACAATTTCACAGCAGACTGATTACAAATAATAGTTCTGAAGCTGTTATATGGATTTGACCCAAAAAGATGATATTGTTCTGAAACAATTCAGCATACACAGACGGGGCAGTTAGAAACAAATCAGCACTGGTTTCAGGGTCAAGCTAAACAACACAGCACTACCAGGGTTAAAACTATGCAGGTACCAGTTTAAATTTATGCATATTGAAAGAGAGAAATAATTAACACATTCCTTAAAAAAATTTACATCAGCCCATCAACTCTACAATAGAAATTTGCTAATTAACCCAACATACTTTAATTGTGCTATTCGTTTAGATATTTCTTTATGCAGTAATTGACAATTTTGGTGTTGTGTAACAGGATTTTTTTAATGTATAAACTATGTAAATGCATGTGTACTCAATATATCAGAACGCAGTACAATCCAAGTTCTCAAATCCTGTTACAAAGCAGTACAACCCAAGTTCTCAAATCCTGTTACAAAGCAGTACAACTGAAGTTCTGAAGTCCTGTCCAAAAGCAGTACAACCCAAGTTCTGAAATCCTGTCATCAATGCTAGTGATCAACATAGCATTAAAGTGTATAAATTGGCAAGTTTAAAGTAATGTGAATTAAGTGTTTAAATAAAAAAATGTTTTGGGTATAAACTAACTTGGTAAAAATACAGTACTTCTTGGCAAGGAGACTGAACTGCAGATTATTTATAATATTCTAGCAGGTGCAAAAAATAACACATAAATCAGTTTCTGTAGTTTCTTTAGAAGCACATGGTTTTGATATTTGTGTCAAAGAACATAATAAAAAAATAACTAATTACATACTCTTTTGACTCGGGGATTTAAAAAAGACAACAAAACAAACAGTTGTCAAAAGAAAGAAAGAACTTGACTTGGATCAGTTGCTGAAATAAATATTTTCATTTCAGTATTGGATAGAAGTTTCAATATATATATATATATATATATATATATATATATATATATATATATATATATATATATATATATATATAATGACACAGGCAATGGAAATTATCTCCTTAAAGCTGACTTATTTCAGACTGGACACTCAAGTCAATCCAAAAGAAAATTGTATGAAAATAAATTTTCAGTGGCATGTAAAAGAGTCTCCTTTCACAAAGTGGCACATTTTTGGGTAAAGGGGCAATTTTTCAAACAGAACAAAAAACTCATACAAGTGTAAGTATTTTTAAACCAAAGAACACACTTTTGCTCACAGTATTTAGGATGTCTTTTTAGAAATAAAGAACCAGCAAGCCTCTTCTCGTAGAAGTAATTTTTAAATTAATTAGAACATAATATATTAAATTAATAGAACATATCACAGTTTTATAAAGGGTTTTCAGTAATCTGGAAAATTGGTGGGGTGGGGTGGATGGTGCTAAAAACACCAGACGGGAGGGCATTAGAGGCAAATATGGTAAGAACATCCCTTCATTTGTATCTTGTTTGAGTATTTAGTGCCAAAGATGTCAAATCTTGAAAGATTATTAAAAACTATGAACTGCTGTACACAAATTTAATTTTCGAAAATGTCTTCAAAAATTTCCCAAAGATCAATATCTGAATCATACTAATCAGAAGTAATGAAAGGAAGAAAGACAGACATCTTTTATTTCTTATGGACAGTCTATGTAGTGGGAATACATGCCTCTGAAATCATGACTGCCAAAAACTGTGTGGAATGTAATGGTCTAATATAGCCATATAAAATGCATTCAGTTCGTAATTGTAAAACTGTTTTTGTGAACTTGTCACATAATAGAAAACAAATGACAAAAGCACACAGTTGGATGCTCTTAAGTAAGTATTTAATTAATATTTGAGAGTCAAAAGTCTTGCATAGATCAAAATTCTGTAAAGTAAAGCTTGATTAAATAAGACAACAATAATGTATCTTGAAACGATCACCAACAATAACTTTATAAAATGAGGCCATATAGAAAGTGAATAAATTATTTTATTTTCCTCAAATTCTTTAAATGATTACCTTGTTAGTATGTGCCCATTAGCATTTGTGACAGATAGAAAATCATTACCTGAATTACTTTCCTTTCAATAAAATGTAGATTTACTAATGAAATTATCTCTCACCTGCTGCGAAAATGATACCTCTTGATTGTACAAACAAGTCTTATATCTTTTTCCATTCTCAGACTTTCCTAATTGGATTGTTTAAAATTACTTGCATGTATTTTATTCTGTATTGTATATTTTATTATATTGTTTGTACAGCATTCTGTAAATCTAAAACCAGACAGATTTTGTGCAGAATCCTGAAACTGTTATTGAAATGATAATGTGTTGTATATATCTCACTATATTTTTATAACCATAAACTATGATTATTGTTGTTGAGCAAGTTATTAATAGAGCAGTATGAAATTTTTCTATCCCTTCTCTGTATCCCATATTAATGTAGCTTTGTTTTATCTGTCTGTGAATTATCTATGCCAATAATGGTTGCCGAATTGTCAGAATTGTAAAACCCAGCATTCTGCCCTCACATTATCGATGCAGAAGCAACTTGAAATGTCATTCTTGGGAGCAGTAATTAAATTACTACTGATTAAAAACAAAGGTTCTAGCAGATCTTTCAAAATCCTGGGTGGGGTGGGGTGGCTGTCGATCATAAAATGATCTGCAATATTTAGTATATTTAATAATTTTATTGGTTTTCGAAATGTAAAGTGCTTAATTCACTGATTGAGAGATTCACAATCATTCATCATTTTTCTTGTCAGATTCAACAAATGATGAACTGTAATGACTAACAAATGATATATGACATTAAATAGAGATTTTAAAGTACTGAAATTCATTTCTTCATGGGCAGATCTTAAAATTTTACCGTGATAAATATACACTATTGATAAGTGGAGTTGAGCAAAATTTTCCTTGGCATGCGATTAATGGTTTTTCCTTGTTTCTAAAAATATAGAAATTTTAAGGGCTTCATTTGTATATTTCTCATGCTGATTAATTTTACAATTAGTGAGTAAATGTTTTTAAATCTTGAAAATCCAAATTTTTGAGAAATTGGTGATTCTTGGTCAAATCTTTTTGGTGAAATGACAGATATTGACTTAAGAAGTGAACACATGGCAGTAATTTAGTTTTAGCATATAGCCTAATTCCAAAGTTTTGAAGTTTGCTCTAATTTTCTCTTTTTTTGTGAATCCTTGAGAACAATAAAATGGATTAGTTCAAAGAATGGCGTATTTGAGTGTACATTAGCAAAACTTTCAGCTGTACTATTCAAAATTTCAAATGACTTCAAGTCACAATTGTGAGATGCAGGGCACATGTTTACAAATGACAGATACACTGTTACATACAGTGGATGAGTGTAGATTAAACTGTGCTTTAATCTTGTGAACAAACTAATGATTTGCTTGATATTTACTTCCTAGATTCATTCTCTTAGCCATGTATGTGATATCTGTGCTTACAAAGTCATAAGTTTGGTACTTCTGGGTATCTGAATCTGATTTGTCATGAAAAGGCATCAAAATACAGTAAAGGGACTTGTGTCAAAAGGTCTCACATATGCAGCAAAGGGTTAATTGGTTAGATAAATTAATTTATCTGTTCAGATAATAAACATATTTCAAGTACACAAAGAAAAGAGTATATTGGTGAGTGACTTGTTTTTCTCAGTATTACACAATTTTTGAGATCGCATGAGTTTTTGCAACAGAAATCCTGCACAGCTAGTTTGTTGCTGGCAGGTGATTGTGGATTCTGCCATTGTGGGAAGGATGTGCATCTTGTGGGTTGGTGGTTCTTATCAGGGTTTTCCTGGGTTCTTCCTGCACCAGTTATACTTACTGCCTTGTATGGTCTGTATTGCATTGAAAAATGGCCTTAAACCCAAAACAACAACAAATAAATTTTGACAATCATAATATTTCATTTTCTGCAGAGAACCATGCAGTGGTACATATATGCAAGGCAGAGAACCGTTCATGGGTACATACATGTACAAGGCAGAAAACCATGTATTGGAACATGTGTAAGGCAGAAAACCATGCATTGGTACATACATGCAAGGCAGAGAGCTATGTATTGGTACATACATGTATAAAGCAGAAATCCATGTATTGGTACATGTGTAAGGCAGAAAACCATGCATTGGTACATACATGTAATGCAGAAAACTATGCATTGGTACATAGATGCAAGGCAGAGAACCATTCATTGGTACATACATGTATAAGGCAGAAAACCATGCATTGGTACATACTTGTAAGGCAGAAAACTATGCATTGGTACATACATGTAAGCAGAACATGATTAGTTACAGTATATTGGTATTCACCAGCTCATCCAATTTCATCCATAACAAGAATCCTTAATGCTTTCATAAGAAATGTGTAATCCTCCCAGTATTGACCATGTGTATGAATTATATTCCAAACATTAGTATGAGACTTACATAAGGAAATATATAGCATAATTACTTTTCATTACGCATGTGTATATGTGTTGAGGTTGCTAAGAAGTGTCATAATTTTTAAACTTCTTGAATTTTCGATGGTAAATTGAATTGAAATCTGAATTACTGTACCCTTACCCTTACTAATAAACTCACAAACTTATGGCACACTACATACATAAAATATTTCATTCTAGTTATTGAGGGGTAGCATCAGGAGTAGAACTGATTCATTTTCAGCTCTCAGTCATTTGACCACATGGTGATTGCCTGACAAGACAGCCAGACTGTGTGCATGAAAGCTGCTTTTGTTTAGTGATTATTTGTTACTGTTATAAGGCAATGGCTGATAGTTGCTGTAGCCTTTGACACAGAGATTGACATTGATGATTTGCAAATATTCACTATATGGTTGCAAACTAAATTACTCCATCAGTTTAAATGATAAACTTGTTTCAACAACAATTTGATGCATGGGTGTGTGTTCTGGTGTTGATTAAGCAAGCATTGTTGGTCTGTTATTTTCCCAGGATTGAAGAACAGTTCCACACTATGCATTGTAGAGAAACCAAAGAAGAATCATCAGCTTTTTTGTTGCTATATCCTAAATTCATGTTATAATGAAGTGTTTTAGTGGGGTTTCCTTATATCAATATGAAGCATATACTTTATCTGGATTTATCTGGTATATACAAATTGTTTGGCACATGTGAAAAGTCAGTCTGGATTGTTAAGGTTCCATTTGAGAATAAAATGATTCACTGTAGATTAAGATAAGATAAATTAAGACTAATTTGTAACAGGTTTGTTTAATTTTGTGGTTTTGTGGTTTCATGGGTTTAAAGCCATTTTTCAATACACGATAGACAACATGGTTGCCAGTATATCTGTCTGGTGGAAAAAGAACTTGGTAAGACCCTGGGAAAAACCACCGACCATATGAAGATACAGGCAAGCTTTCTCACATACCCATGTTGGTATAATCACCCCAGATACAAAATCATTATAAAAGTACATGAACATTATAATGAGGCCAGCCAGGGCTCAGGAAAATCACTTCTTCTCCCACCCTAGCTAGGTAAAAATTGGATGTGCTAAGGAAATGTTGGTACTTACTTCTCCCTGGGCAGAGTAGCTGCAGATTAGCACCTTGAGAATAATTACATATGTATTTTCTTCTCTTAACAAGCAGGTATGGTCAACATCATTATCGTTTACTTTTGCATATATTGCCTGCTTAAGTCAATTATTGATTACTTTTACATATATTGCCTACTTGTATCAATTATCAGTTACTTTTGCATATATTGCTTGTGTGCTCTCAGTTCAGGAAATGTCAGCTTTGATTTATTTACAGGTAAGCAATGCAAACTTGAGCCTAAAATGGTCCATATTGTAAAACATGTTTGGCATCAAGACAATGGTTTAAAACCCTTGGAGTATATGTGTTAGAGTTGTGATAAGTTAAGAGCTAAAGAACATCAAAATCTTGTATGCTCACCCCCAGGTTACTTGTATTTTCAAAACTGCGTTGCTTTATTGATATTTCTAAAAATATGTGCAGGTAATTATTGTTAACACGAAAATTTTGCAAACTTACAATTGGATGAAGCATTTTAAGAGATTTCGCCAGTTCTCACCAATTATAATTCATTGCATGCCATTGTAATCTGTGTACATGTTGAGACATGTAATTGGATGTAATTTAATTAGGGTCCTGCTTTAATAAACTTTCAAGTCTTTTGGCCAATCATGAATCTTACCTTGGACAGGTGATCTTGAATAGTGCAGTAGAAATGGAGGTTTGACTGGGATGTAATTACATATTGTACAAAAATGGGTTAAATTGAAGAGATGCTTGAAATTATTCTTCAGATATAAATTAGGGACATTATTCATTTGAAAAGTAATTGCATACTTTCAGAAATATCTTCTGAAATCCTTGCTTTGGTATGACAAAAGTATCAATAATGCTTCACAGTTTTGAAAATACTGGTTGACCAGATGAAAAATTGCAAAATTGTTACATTTTCTGACTCTTATCTTCCCACATTAAAAGCAACTTTTCTTTACATTAAAATGGCACCTAGATTACTGAAAGGTATTCATGTAAATGTGAAAGCCATTAAGAAATTGAGGCCCAGGTGTAAAGCTGCAAACCTTATCCCTCATGGAGTTCTCTAATGGGTTACATACTGGAAGGGTTTTTAATTTGCTAGCTTCTCTCTGAACATAATATTATCATGGTTTGGACCCATGGTAGTGTAAAGCATGCATTTGTTGACAGTGGTTTTATTTTGTAAGAGCGCAGGTTGCATACTTGGTAAGTTTACTGTGTAAAGTAAAGTCATGACAGGGATAGGTGTTTATTCCAACTCTCATGTCCCAGGCATGATAGTTTGGAAAACATTTTTCCTGAGCCCTGCTAACCAAGAAGTGTGATCCACTGTAAACCAGATTGAATCTCATGGAGTATGATGTCACAGTGGAAGCACCACATGTCAGAAAAATATTTTTTTACTACCCTTACAGTGGTCATAATTTGACTCATTGTCTGCTTTTCTTGACCCAGTTTGTTGCCCAGTCACCACTGTAAAACTCCATTGCAATCAGCATCTGGAAGTGTTCAGGCGTCATAGAAATTCAGCATGCCAAGAGAAAGAAAATGTAACTTCATAAGTTCCATTATATTGACTTAAAAAGTTTCAAATTGGCAGTTTTAAGACTAAAGCTTGAGAAGGTTTTGCTCAGAAAGTTTTGACTATATGGGGCCTTAGGGTATGAGTATGGGACCTTATAGGTTAAATATCTTGTACAGAGGAAACTGTTAAGGGACCTTTAACTCCACAATGTTCTGTTAGCATTATTTACTTGTACTTCAGAAAATTAATTTGCACAATGATACTTTTTTCATATTCCAGTTAAAGAACAGTAACTCCTTGTTAGATCAGGCACAACAACCATATAACTACCTGATTGAGAGTATCCGAGTGAGAGACAACCAGATTCAGAAACAGAGGGATTATATCATCACACTTGAGGAAGATGTTAAGTAAGCTGCTGGATGCCGATTTTACATACTACTAATCAATTTTTTTGGGGTGGGATTCCAATTTTGTGGATTTTGTGTTGGCATGGTTCATAGACAAAAGGAGCTTATGGGCTGACCTTTTGTCCATCCATCAGCCATTGGCCGTCTGTCCATTAGCACAAGTTGTTTTTTGCAAATCCTCCAGAACTACTACAAGGATTGCCATGAAACTTTAAGCATACTCATCCCAAAGTCTGGTTAGTCCTAAATGATAGTGGTGCCATTCAGACATACAGTAAAGTCTTGTTATTGCAGCTCCTGAAAGAATGGTCATACACATGGGGTTTCACCAAAAGACTAATAATTATGTCAGGCTGGTTCAGAATCAAATGGTACCAATCTTACATCCAATTTGCCACCACAGCAGCCAGTTTGAAAATCTTGTTATTTTGGGAGTATTGGAGAAGCAGCAGTAGAGCTGAACAGACCACTTGGCTGAAACCTTATTTATAAAAAATAAAGGTTCCTACAGAGGCTGAAAAAAAAAGGTCAATAACATAAACCGAACCTCCTAACTTTTATTATTACCATATAGTTTGAAAAACGGATAATAAATCGTTTGGGTTAGCTCATTTCCGTTACTTTTTGTTGACGTATTTTTTTTCAGATTTTTATGCGATTCGTTTACTCGCGGGTTACTCAATTTTTGTCGTTCAGCTCTACTGCTGCTATGAATTAAACAGCCATTATAAATATTATCAATAATGAGTATTGGAGAACCACACTCAGCTAAATTAGCTCGAGAGCGACTAAAGGCAATTAAAAAATATCTACCCGTTCGTGATTCTGTTAAGCAACAACTACAATCGCGTCAGGAATATCAAGTTGAATTTGAGGAGGATACAAAAAAATTATTTAAACCTATCACTGAGACCACTAAAGGTATTCTACCTGTGTTAGAGAAAACCGCTGAAGAAACTGGAAAAATAGCAAGAAGAACAAAAAAGACAAAAGAAATTTTACGTGAACTTCCAGCCGAAATAGCTGCTGCGATGCCAGTCCCGGAAATACCTGAGGATGAAGATCAGCCTGAAGGTGCTGAAGCACTAGCCCCTGAACCAAAATCAGTATATCCTATAATTAATGCTGAATTGATAAATAAATTTGATGAAGTAACTATTAAAACAATTAACAATATTGAAAACCTACAAGAATTAGCTGAATTTGCTATGGATAATTTTAGTCAAAGAGGTAAATTAATGAAACCTGAATACGCTAAATATATTAAAGACATTGATCAATGGCAAAAATATTTATATCGCATATACAAGAATGTTCAACAAGCTAGAAATGATGATTCATCATATCGGATTTATAGTAATGAAATTGAAAAATTAAAACAATTAAGAAAACAAGAACAACAACAAAAAGAAGAATTTGCAACATTTCCACAATCACAATTACTATCATCACAACAACTAGAACAAGAACGAAAAGAACTAGAACAAGAACGACAAGAAATAAAAAAACTATTACGAGAACAACGAAAAGCACCAAAATCATTTGAGCAATCACTTCGTGATTATCCAGAATCACTAAAAACACCACCGAAACCAAGTAAAAGGAAACCACCGAAACCAAGTAAAAAGAAACCACCGAAACCAAGTGAAGAGAAAGAAGAAGAATTTCAAGACGCTCCCGGAGCAACTGGAAGTGGTCTAGGAATAGGTCTTATTACTTGTCCCAATAACGTTCTCGCTGATGTTGATCGACTAGAAATCCTCATCGGAGGAAAACGAGCTGGTAATAATTCCCCAGAAATCATTAATGAAGTAGCTGATATTTGTAAACGATTATTTACAGGTGGTATCATGGATATTAATGTATATCGGTCCCTCATTAATGAAATCGCCGACGATTATTACAGTGATTAGATACAATTAGTGATACAGTTAATAATAAAATGATCGTGCATGGTACTGAACGTGGACCTACCATGGTCAGGGTAATAAATTCTCGATTACCGGTATACAAAACGATCTACGGAGATGGACTAGGTGATGTTATTCAAGGTCTGTTTAGAAGAATAGCCCCAAAAGCAATACCGATTGCAAAGCAGCTAGGAATGAAAGCTATTGATGTTGTTCGTGAAAAGGGTATAGGCGCTGTTGGTAATCTTGCTAGCAAAGCATTCTCAGCAATTAAAGATAGACTATCACGATTAATACGCAGACCACAAACGACCCGACCTCAACCTGTGAAATTACCTAGCACTGAAGTGATGCCAGCAAATGTCAGTAAAATAATAAATCAAGCAGCTAATCCAAAACTAGCGGAGTTAGCTGATATCCCGATGTCGGAAAAGGAAAAAAATATAACCGCTAGTCTGATAGCAGGAAGTGGTCTTCGAGTTAGACGAAGACGATAATAATAATAAAGATGTTTAAGCGCGTATCTGACCCCGCGTTTGACATGGACGCACCAGTACTTAAAGATGAGTCTGTGCGCGATTATCAAGATACAAGTAGATATTTCTTACCCGCTGAAGCATTTATTGAAGTCGAAGGTGAAATTTTAAATAACGCTAATCCTGCAGCACCACCAGTAGCATATGGAGCTGATATTATGGTTGGTTTTGTTAATAATGGTATTATGGCGTTATTTGACAGCGCTACGTACATGATTGACGGAAAAAATATTGAATCAATCCAGAAAGACGTCGATGTTGCCACAACAATACTTGGTCTTGCGAGATACAGCGACGATTACTCAAGATCAGCTGGTCCATCAATGATGTTTGTCAAGGATACTTCTAATCACTCTGATAACATTCAATACAATATAAGACGACCTAGAAACAACCTCAATAACGCTGACGCTGATGTGTGGCCGGTGGTTCATGGTTCTAATCCAAATTTCAACTTAGGATTTGCAGCACGTCGATCAATGTTGAAAGATGGAAATAGAAGATTTTCATGTGCAATTCCACTGTCACATATCTTTGGATTC
>JAECUM010023484.1:0-46765 GCA_016617855.1 Megalonaias nervosa
ATCTAAATTTAATTTTCGATGCAAGATCTGGCTTTGATAAATAACGATATAATCGATCGTATCCGTGAAGCCAAGAAAGAATTTCGCAACGATGAAGCGGCTCATACTTGGTCAACATTCAGGATCATGAATACCATTGATGCTAGAATGCGTGACGAACGAGGTAGAAATATTATCAACTATCTCGAGAATCAGCGATATATTATTCTAGTAAAATTTATTGTGCAGACAGATGATGATACTTGTATTATCCGTGATAAACGTGACCCTGTACGGCTTCATACTGGAAATAATACTGTTACATTAAATAAAAAATCAAAACCATGAACATTGACTAGTATTGATAAACTGTATTATGAACGAACCTATCCTGTAACCGCGGTTGTTTATGCGATATATCCGTTAAATGATAAACCTAGCGTTAATAATCTCAAACCAATGAAATTTTCCTCATTGACTTTGTCAAGGGGACTAAACTGCGTAGCTGAGAGAGTTATAGAACATTTCTCAAAAGCAATGCGCGGAAAGGGTTTAACGGATCTAAGACGTAAAAAATAAATGCGTGGGCAGAAACAGTTAAAGATACCGGAGCATCTATCAGCGACGTTGCTAAGCTAGAAAAGAAATTGAGATAGCAGTAAAAACACTAACCGGAGAGATTGTGTACGAACCGAAATATGCAAAAAATGGAACCCCTATAACAATCATTGATCATAACGCGCATGCATGGACTGTGGCAGTAACCATATTTCCACGGGATAGAACCGTTAAATTTTATGACGATTATATATTTGACGTTATCAGTGATATTAGTAAGAGTGACCCTGTATCTGTCTGGTTATTTCAAAGTTCAGATTCGTACTACGATCAATTTGTAAGGCCTAACTGAGAAATTTACCATAAAGAATCTCTTCATGAAGAAATGAAGAATCTTGCATTGAAATATAATTTTGATAGCGTCGAAGTTGAACGATTATTGAATAATTGTTTTACAGTTCCATCAGTTGCGGCTCACTTTGCTCAAAAGAAAAATTCATGGAAACCGACACGATTAGAATTTCTTGAAGACATCCAGCACAGTTGTGTCGAATACGGACACGGTGGATTATGGAATACCAAATATGATTATAGCAACTTCGGTTGATATGGTAGCGTGTTATCCTGGGAGTTTTCTTGGGATACGGAGAATGTTCTGAATACTTCAAAAGATTCGGACATCCCACACACGAGATGACCAGAGTTGCGATAAATGGACTCTTACCAAATTTTGATCTAACTGGATTTGCTTGTGTAGAGTCATTCGAGTTTGCGAAAAATCTGCATCCGATTATTTATGTTTGGTTTGGAAGACATTTCTCAGAAAAATATAGGGCTCCAATAGTACTATTACGATATATGCTTGATACTGGAATTTTAGTGTCGTTGAACGTAAACGAAGTCATTATATCGTATCGTCCGCAGAAACAAGTTTGGTTACCACAACAAAAGAAATATTCCCTGTCAGAGTCAGATGATGAAAATCCTGATATGATTGATTATGAAAATAAAGTTGCAAAAGATCTTGGTAGGAAAATAATTGATAAGTTTACTCAAGGAAGATCATATGATCATAAACGAACGTGTACAAGATTAATTATGGATGATGCTGAACTCGATTTTATAATTACTGATACAACGGAGAAAAAAAAAACACATTTATGAGTCGGAATAATGCTTATTTGACCAGACGGGACTAAATTAGGGACAATCGTGAGTTATATTGATGGTGAGTCACCGCAATGTACTCATTTAAGATCTTCTATGCTTGCTTACGTTTCCATAAATTTATTATCGATGATAAATAGATTTCCTCGTTATGCGGTTAGAGTTGCTACGGATTCATTTTATATAAATAAAAAATATTTAGATTTGCTAAAACCGCTACTCGGTAATTGTGAATGGGGATCATGGAGAATAAAACAAGAAAATATACTTGATTATTCAGAATCTGCAGACGTTGAAATCAGGGAAATATATTACAGCAATCATAATCAAATATTGGAATCATCGGCACCATCTGTGTTTGATCCTGTGGCCAGACATAAAACCGTTTATCTCAATGGACCTGGAGGTTCTGGAAAGACAACACGTGCCATTGAATTATTTCACCGTAACGATGTTACGGGTTTGAAGAACTCCGTTGATATGATTGTTCTGACACCTACACATAGACTAGCCAGAGAAATAAATGAACGTGGAGTAAAATCTCAAACTTATCATGGTTTCTTCAGATGGTGCGGGGATACGTGGACACCTGAGCGAATGGGTGAGAAATATATACCCCGAATTATCATCTGGGATGAAATTTGTACAGTATCGTTAGAAACATTAAAAATATTTCTCGATTGGTTACTGACAAAAAATACTGCTGTGATAATGTGCGGCGATCATGGTCAACCACCACCTTTCGTTGGGCAGTCTCCGCACGAGTGGTTAAAAACGTTTGTGGATTATTATGAGGAGATAACGATGATCATAGAGCTATTGATGAACCTCTGAAAGAATTTAAAAGATTAATCAGACTACAGCCAGATAGAATACAATGTGAGATAATGCGTGAAATAATTTCAGAAACTCATGTGAACGATTTTTGGAATTTATGGAGACCAAATGATTTAATAGTTGCGAGTAGAAAAATAGTTCGTGATGAATTGCAAGAGAGATTATTTCTGTTACATAAAGAAAAATTTTCAAGTCTACCTGTACCATTGTGTTATCGCCCAGCAGATACTCGACGACAGAATATTGAAGTTGAAATTCCAGGAACAAATGAAAAACAAAATCTTGTATTGAATGATATTGTTTTGGTTGATGTTGATGTTGTTGAGAGCGCGTTGATCATGGATAAAACTCCATGGAAATTAGGATATGCTATAACGATTCATTCGTCACAAGGACTAACTATTACTGTTACAAATATCTAGATTGTCGATGATAGAATCGAATGGTCAAATTTAGCTTATCTCGCAGAGTCTCGAGTCAGAACAATATCTCAGCTACACAGGGTTATTATGAATTTTACAGAAAATAATAATCAAACTGCTAGCAATGGCGTAGTAAGAAAAAAACTATTTGGTTATAAGCAATGTGACAAAAAAAAAATAATCACGACTTTGATATTGATATTGAATTAATTATGAGTCTAAAACAACGACAGAATAATCATTGTGCAAGTTGTAATTGTAATATGCTATGGGAGTATACGAGTAATAATCCAAGACAGTTCACCGTAGACAGAATTAATAGTGATCTTGGTCATACACATGATAATGTCATATTGACATGTCTTGAATGCAATCGACGTAGAGGTGCTAGTTTACAAAAGTGAACGCGGTGGTAACTGTGTGTCTTCAGGAATTACTTGTCATTGTTCACGTACAAATCCACGCTGAGGAGCATTTGAATCCAGTCTGTATATTGCGGGTCTACCAGTGGATCTAACCACGCTAGAAATTTTATGTGTGGGCACACTCCAGATAGGATCAGTTGCTCTTTTTTTACCCCCTTCAAGTTCACCAGGTTCATATAAATACCTGACAGTCACATTACCTAACACTGGCTGTTTTGAAAAGTCACGTCGTTGTCCGTAGCCATCGCTACGGGGTATATGTTTTTTTTTTTTGTAATTGCATTAATAAGTTTCATAGAAGTTGCACTAGTAATTTAATTATTTAACGCAGCTATCACATTTGGTAATCTTGCAACCCATTCACGAGATCTCATGTCGCTCTGAATTATTTCCTTCACATATTGGTATCCAAATAACCGCTCAGCGAGTGTTCGATTAAATCGTTCAACTATTGCCTGATCACGATGAATTGCGAGGTGTCCTTCTCTGATTTTGACATTATGCTTTTTCATCAGCGATGATACTGTACCAAGAAATTCTTTGCCAGGATCAACTTATAGCAACTGTGGCCATCGCAAAGGTCTTCGTTGATAAATTCGTTCAAACGCAAATGCAACTTCAGATGTTGTTTTTGTTGATAATGGTTCCGCTTCTTTATATCTACTTGCAACATCAACGACAGTTAACGCGTATTTGTATGTGCGTGATTGACGTCCACGTGTTTTAATAGTATCGTGCGGTAAAAACAAAATGTCTGCTTGATGAACCTCATTGGGAACGCTGACATCAAAATACGCGTACTGAATTTTTTGAGGTGGACGTAGATAGATTTGCCATATTGCCTGTCGTGCTAACCACGCTTCAGCAACAGCACGTGAGACTTTTGTTGCTGTAGCGAGTTTACTAATAGCTGCTCTGCCCTTCCAATATCCTCTTGCGCTATAATAAACAGATTCCATTATAATAATTATATAATTAATTACCCAGCCCCTAGCATTATTTTACATTTCATAGCAGATTTTACTAGAAAACTAGCAAGTTTTTCTCTGAGAGATTTATTAGGTATAGAATTTAACGCACGAATCAATTTAACATCTGCGAGATGCCCTTGTTGTAAATCCTTGCTTTTATACGCAACATCATGAACGTGACACGCTTGATCAGTCTTATTTATTGGATACTCTCCTGGTCTTGGTTGATCTCGTTCGTCAAGTCGGATATCAAGTCGAGTTCTAGGACCACAATAATTGTATCCGGGGAAGTGTTTTTCTCCGGGATACTTCGCCCACGGAGTCCCAGGTAATTTTCCCAACGAAGCAGCGATATCAGCTCCTGTCTTTGTGCTAGACGAAATAAATTTGTATTTTTTTGTGCCACAATTTTCACACTTACCTATCAGTGCGCGTCTTCTATTTTTTGTTATTATTGTTGTTAATCCAGCGGTGGAGGTGGGTGCCTTGCATCGAACACAATATAGATTCATATTATTTATTATTATGGATATAAATGACTTATCGGCGACACGCAAACAGGAGCCAGTCAAGCATCACCCAGCGCTACCGAATTCTATTAGAATGACAACAATTAGGCCATCTGGAAGTGGTAAGACGCAATTATTGCTTAATTTGATAATGAGAGGGCTCAAGTGGGATACATTGTATTTAGTAGCACCATCTGTAGATGATCAACGATGCTATGAAGTACTTAAAGATTTTAATGAAAATGCAAAATCGTTATATGAAGACAGTGACAGTGATGGAGTCAGTGTTATTGATTTTATCACTGATATTGATGAAGCGCCATCTGTAGATGACCTGGATGGACGTATTAATAATTTAATAGTGTACGACGATGTCATGCTGGACAAACAATCAAATCCAGCTCGGATAGTTTCCAGAGGCAGGCATAAAAATACAGACGTGATTTATGTTACCCAGCGTTACACACAAATACCTAAAGTGATCAGAGATAACTGTAATATTTTGGTTGTGTTTAACGGAGTTGATAATCATACGCTGCAAAATATTTATTATACTTGGTGTTCAGGGGACATGGACATGAACAAATTTAAAAATTTCTTTGCACACGCGCAAGCTACCCCGTTTGGTTTTATAACAATAAATTTACATGATCCTAGGTCGAGATATCGTAACGGACTTGATAAAATATTTGGATAAAAATCCACAGCAGCAGAGAGGGTCGACTGACAAAAATGACGCGCACGAGCACATAAACGAACACGCATAGCATTTACAAACACATCTGTCACGAACGAGTAACAGCGTAAATAACCCACGTAGAGAGAATCTCAGTTCGGTTAGAGGTTCTGGTTTAGCGTTATTGACCTTATATTTTTGCCTTATTTAGTATGATTTTCATGTTTAAATATATTCGTTCGAACAATAATTTGTAGGGTCCACCCTCTCTGCTGCCATCCCAGATGACATCTCACAAAGGCCATATAAAACAATTGGTACTGACCTGTTTGCATTTGATGGAAAAAATTATCTCGTGACTGTAGATTATTATAGTCGCTTTTTTGGAGATAGACTTATTGCCTGACACACACACTATCAGAATTATCAGGAATCTGAAAGTACACATGTCACGAAACGGTATTTGTAATATCTGTGTCAGCGACAATGGACCGCATTTTTCATCCCAAGAATTCGCAAACTTTGCGAAAGAATGGGAGCAGCAGTAGAGCTGAACAGACCACTTGCCTGAGACATTAAAGTTTTTGTCTTAATAATGAAAACTTCTTTAATTGACCAGATTTTTTCTGATTTTTTCACAATCTGGTCACTACGCGTTGGTCGTTCAGCTCTACTGCTGCTATGAATTAAACAGCCAGTATAGATATTATCAATAATGAGTATTGGAGAACCACATTCAGCTAAATTAGCTCGAGAGCGACTAGAGGCAATTAAAAAATATATACCTGTTCGTGATTCTGTTAAGCAACAACTACAATCGCGTCAGGAATCTCGATTTGAATTTGAGGAGGATACAAAACAGTTATTTAAACCTATCACTGAGACCACTAAAGGTATTCAACCTGTGTTAGAGAAAACAGCTGAGGCTACAACTGCAACACAGAAGGTTATTGGAGCATTACCAAACCAAATTAAGGAAGCTATAGAGTCTGCCGATAAAACACGCGCTGAAATTCAAGATGTTAAAAATATTGTCGAGAATCTGTCTAAACCAGAATTAAAAACTTGGTATTTTAATCAACGAGGCTATGAAGCAGTTATGACTGATCCTGTTGAAGTTGCTGTGATAGGATATCAGATTCGGAGTCAGTTTCTAAAGCCAGAATTTTATAACACTCCAGAAAACGAGTGGAATGCTAGGGTATTTCGGGAGTACAAGGATATTTCACAAATCAGTAAAAAATATAAAGAAGATTATGATGATTTTGTTAATAAAGTTAATGAAGTGAAAAAACAATTTGGAATATCAGTTACATCATCAAAAAAGCAGAAATCTCGACGGCGGAGACAACCATCACCACCACAATTTGAATTACCACCACCACAATTTGAACCATCACCACAACGATCACCAAAAACACCATCGAAACCAAGTAAAAAAGCATCACGACAAAAAACACGAAAACCATTTGAGCAATCACAAAGTGATTATCCACAACAATCTGAACCACCATCACCACAACGATCACAACAATTACAACAAAAGCTACAACGAGAACAAGAACGACAAAAAATAATAGAACAACAACAACAAAAAGAACTAAAATTATTTAAACAATCATTTCGTGATTACTCAGAATTACTACCATCACCACAAATCAGATTACCATCATCACAACAACCAAGAGAAGAGGAAGAAGAAATATTTCAAGACGCCCCTGGCGCAACTGGAAGTGGTCTAGGAAGTGGTCTTATTACTTGTCCCAATAACGTCCTTGCTGATGTTGATCGACTAGAAATCCTCATCGGAGGAAAACGAGCTGGTAATAATTCCCCAGAAATCATTAATGAAGTAGCTGATATTTGTAAACGATTATTTAGTGGCGGCATCATGGATATTAATGTGTATCGATCCCTTATTAATGAAATCGCCGACGATTATTACAGTGATTAGATACAATTAGTGATAAAAACAGTTAATAATAAAATGATCGTGCATGGTACTCAACGTGGACCTACCATGGTCAGGGTAATAAACTCTCGATTACCTGTATACAGAGCAACCTACGGAGATGGACTAGGTGACGTTGTTCAGGGTCTGTTTAGTAGAATAGCCCCAAAAGCAATACCGATTGCAAAGCAACTAGGAATGAAAGCTATTGATGTTGTTCGTGAAAAAGGTATAGGCGCTGTTGGTAATCTCGCTAGCAAAGCGTTTTCAGCAATCAAAGATAGACTATCACGATTAATACGCAGACCGGCCCGACCTCAACCTGTGAAATTACCTAGCACTGAAGTGATGCCCGCAAGTGTAAGTAACATAATAAATCAAGCAGCTAATCAAAAACTAGCGGAGTTAGCTGATATCCCGATGTCGGAAAAGGAAAAAAATATAACCGCTAGTCTGATAGCAGGAAGTGGTCTTCGAGTTAGACGAAGACGATAATAATAAAGATGTTTAAGCGCATATCTGACCCCGCGTTTGACATGGACGCACCAGTTCTCAAAGATGAGTCTGTGCGCGATTATCAGTATTATTCTTACGACGCACGAATTCCAGATCAGCGTGGACGAATCGAACTACAGGTTCAGGATACAAGTAGGTATTTCCAACCCGTTGAAGCATTTATTGAAGTTGAAGGTGAAATTATAAAGACAGATAATACCGAGTACGCCGCTGAGGTTAGAACTGGTTTTGTTAATAATGGTATTATGGCGTTGTTTGATAGCGCTACGTACATGATTGACGGAAAAAATATTGAATCAATTCAGAAAGACGTCGACGTTGCCACAACGATATTAGGTCTTGCAAGATACAGCGACGATTACTCAAGATCAGCTGGTCCATCAATGATGTTCTCAAAAGATACTTCTGACCACCCTGACAGTAGGCAACACAATTTAGTACAAACTGCACGTGCTACTGCATTAGATCCACAACCAGCTGGAAGGATAGACCGGCCTGCTGATAATTTTCCGCTATTGCACAGTATCAATCCAAATTTCAACTTAGGATTTACAACACGTCGATCAATGTTAAAAGGTAATAAAAAAACATTTTCATGTGCGATTCCACTGTCACACATCTTTGGATTCTGTAGAAATGTTAGAAAAGTTATTTTTGGAGCCAAACATACGGTTGTACTTGTGCGAAAAAGCGATGATAATGATGCAATGTGGCACGTTGTGGGAGAGGGCGCTGATGCTAATGCTATAGATGCTGCAACCAGAGCACTTCATGGTAAAGTGATATTAACCAAACTTTCCCTGTGGATGCCAGTGATGACTCCGTCAATATCCGAAGATGACCGGTTGTTATCTTTTATGAGTCAAGTCGGTAAATCAACGTTGTCATGGTTAACAATGACCACAGATGCTGTTCAGAGTGCAAATGATGGTTTATTTACATGGCAGATAGCTTCTCAGCAAGGTGTTTCTGCACCAAGACATATATTTATTGCGTTTCAAAATATTGCACGAGTAAACTCGCAAACACATAGTCACATGATATTTGACAAACTCGGTGTTTCTGAGGTTTCATTGAGGATTAATGGACATCAAGAACCATCCGAGGATATATTATTGAATTTCGATCAAAATCATGTAGCACGTGCATATCATCGATTAATGACATTCATGGGACGTGATCAAAATATTGATACTGGTTTACAAATATCGCAGCTAGATTTTACAACGCTGTATCCGATTTATTACTTTTCACTAGAACATTTAGATTTAACCAGACAATCAGTAGTTGATATACACTTCAGAGCTCGTGTAACATTGCCAATAGCACCAGCACCATTAATTCCTAATTACAGAGCAATAGCTGTTATACTCAGCGATAAATCGATGTTACTCGAAGGTGTTGGTGGACGAATGAGAGTTATTGATGCTCCAGTAGAAAACATGTAATTAGATCGTTCATAATAATTATAATGTCATATCATCACGTTAGTGTGAGTCTGACTCCTGGTCAGATTAAAAGGCTGCAATCAGCATCAAAAAATAATTGTGGAATAAAAATATCGCTAAAGCGAGAACAGATGACCGGTGCAAATAAACTGTCGTTGACCGAGCGTCAGTTTAAAAACTTCAACGACGCTAAAAAATCAAATAAAGGCGTTAAATTTAATCTTTCTGCGGGCGCCATCAAAGATATTGCTAAAACGGGTGGTATATTTCCGCTTCTTGCAGCAATACCAGCATTAATTGCAGCTGCAGCCCCAGCTGTTGCAAAGGCAGCTGCGCTAGGTGCTGTTGGAACCGCTGCTGGAATGGCGTTAAAGAAAGCAACGGGTCAAGGAATTATACACGCAGAAAGTTCAAAAAAAAGATCACGGACAAAACAACACGGAAGATGTCTAAGAGCACCAAACGTGCCACAGCCGGGCCGTCTGAGATTATCAGGCCCAGTATACGGTCGCGGTCTAAGATTGCCAGGGACTCCACATTCATGGTACGGAAAGGGTCTAAGATTACCAGGGACAGTGTACTAATAACACCCATGTCCAATTTTGATTTACTTAATGCTGCTAAGCAATTAAAAATAAAAAATTTCAGAGGTGTTTTTATGCGCGATCAATTACCTACCGTTGCAATGCAACATGTAACCGGTATCATTAATCTCGATAAAAAATCTGGCCCAGGCACGCATTGGGTCGCATATACAATTGATCCACGTGGAATTATTTATTTCGATTCGTATGGATTAGCACCACCAAAAGAATTTCTTCATTACGTTAGCAATAATACTGCTCCAATCTGGTATTCAACGCTACCGACACAAAAATAACTGATCCTCCAATATGCGGCCGTGAAACCCTCGCTATGCTTGATGCTGTATCAAAATCAACAGCACCGCCTCATAAAGTCGTACACGCGTTCACTACACTACGTCATAATACTTAAACTGATATCAGTAAATATAATGGTAGATATTTATGGAAGATCTACTCGTAAAGATAAGGAGAAGATCGATTTATCTAAATATGCAACTCTTGATCAGCTCAGAAATGAAATCGATGATTTATTAAATATCACGAGTGTGGATCAAAATGAAGTAGTCGTTTTTCAGGACAAAAAAGGACGATTAAAAACGAGTAACATACAACTACCAGATGTACTTATACGAATTCCCAACGCGGTTGTTAATAATATCGTTACTTTCACTGATCAGGGTAAAATACAGGATTCCGGTAAATCGGTTAACGATTATGTTAAGAAAACTGGTGATGTATTTACCGGTGACATTATTATGTCAAGAAGAAAAATTACGTATCTTGGAGATCCAATCGCAGATACAGACGCAGCAACAAAAAAATACGTCGATGATCAAGAATCCAAGTACGTGTCAGTGCGCGGTGGTATAATGCGTGCATTTCTCGACATGAATAATAATGGTATTAATAATCTCAGAACACCAGAAACAGATTTCGACGCTGCAACGAAGAAATACGTCGACGATAGGGAAATTCCAATAACGACTTCATTAACGACTATCAATGATGGAATTGCTGCATTTAGAACTGAATATTTTAATCACGTACAAACATTTCTAAATTTTCGTAGAAATGTAAACAGAAATATTAACGAATTTTTTTGGAACTCCACCAAATGTTATTATTAATCTCGCTGACATTAACGCAAGACTCAACGATATCATTAGTGGTATTCCTAACATTATTCAAAAAACTAATCTCGTTAAAATTCCTCACAAGCAGATCATTAATATCGTGTACACAGTCGCATCAGGAAAGGCAACATGGTCGCAGGAAAATAACACTTTTAAACACACTGCAGAGGTTACTGGTGTATACAGATTATCTGTATTTAGTAGTGCAAAATTCGGTATATTTACCACATTTCCATGGCGTCATTCAACCGATGATTTTTCTGGAATTGTGTCTATAGTGTTAAATAAAGATGTCGAGGAAACGTTTATACTAATAGCGAATGATAAAAAGTTAACCGCAGCGACTTATTGGTGGTGTATTGAGTTTGTAGCCGAAACTCCTCAATTAGTTACCTAGATAAGTATAATGAATCAAGAGTCATTTATCGACGTTCAACGTCACAGATACGCTCAAGTATGTGAGTGTCAAACCAAACTAAAAAATATCATCGACGATTACACGATAAAGGTAAAAAATATCGTCGTCGTATGGTTGTTATTGATATAATGGTATACTCGGTTTCTGCTGTTATTGCTGGAACTGGATTATTACTATCAGCAATAACGATGACAGCGCCTGCAGTTGTAACAATTATAGTTTCAACGGCAACAACATGTGCAGGTATTTTCAGTATTATCGCTAAGAAAATATCTACATGTACAAATAATAAACTAAACGAGTATATAATGAAATTGCACACAGCAACAGCCGCATACACTAAATTATGCTCGTATATTTCAACGTATCTCAGTGATGGTAAAATATCCGATGAGGAGTTCGTAACGATAATGAAAACCTACGATGAAGCGTTCATAATCGCTAATGACAATAACGGAAAGATGGAGAATTAAATAATAACGATAATAATAATGTCAGAGTCGCAATTACTTCAGCAGATCGTGGCTAATACAACGCCGTGAAAAACTACTATGATATCATTAAGTTCAACCAATCCTGAATTTAGCGTTAATTTTCCGACTGCAATTCCAGCAAAGGAAATAGCATTAGCGCAATTACGAGTTTATTATAGTTGGCCTAATATTAGATCAAAACCGTTTTGTGGACAACAACCAGATAATTCACTGGTATTTGAGAATAAAAATAAACCGGATGGAACACCTGATTGGCAGGTTGTTGGAATTTCAACGGGCAGTTATCAAATAGAACAGATTAATGATGAATTCCAACTCAGAATTAAATCTATCACAGAAGAAGAATCTAAAATAGCGATTACTGTTTATTAACCAATACTATCAATGGCGATTGAAATAAATTCTCCTGATTACCTCGTAGATATTTATCAGAGTTCGATTAGATCAGTGTTAGGATGGCCTGAAGTTGCACCTATTTATAATGGAGTTTCAGAACCAACTAAAAATGAGTTTAAAACAAGTGAAGAAAAATTCATTAAAAATCCAGAATATCGAGGAAAACAACCATGGAGTAATACAAGATTTGGATTTCCAAACGACGATAGATATTACTTTACCGATTTTGACGGTAAAAGGATCCCCAAGTTGAATAAAGCATTATTTATTATTAACACAGACACCAGGACAAAGATTAGTTCCTATACTGTTGATGTAAGATTTATTAAACATTTTTTAGATACTCTTAAACCCGAATACGATAAAACGTTGATTGATTTAAGAAATTTACTTATTTCATTATCACAACATTACAACGATAACGTAAAGCAACAAATAATCGAGTTAATAAAACATTTAAATGGTATCTTATTCGATTTATACATCGTCAATCGAAGTATTATAAACACTGCGACTAAACTCGATGGAAATAGTTACACAAATCCAGAATCTAAACAAGTATTTCTTAATCATTACAAAATAACAGAAAAAATTTTACAAACATTTGTTATACCAGATTTAAATAACGCTAAAATGAAGAAATCATTAAATGATCTTATTGAAGAATATTATCCGGGAGTAATTGAATCATGGAGAAAAATAGCCCCACCACCGGTTACACTAAAACACAATAACAACCCTTTTGGTGCCGGACGTCATATATCGCCAGGCATTGTAAACATAACATCAGTTATTGCAGTCAATCTGGTATGCGATGTTATTGAAGGTAGCTATCAGGTAGATCTTTCTAAGTCTAGCCACCGCAGTGGCACTGCGGAGCAAGGGTACATATTATTCAGTTTTACTCCGTTGGTCCCTCCCGGTTCGTTAATTGTATCAGAGTCAATTAACCCCGTGTACCTGCGAGTTCATAATCCGTTATTATCAAGAATACATTTTAAACTTACAGACCAAAATAATAGAATTCTGGACACGAGGAACGAAGAACTGAATATAAACCTGTATGTGAAATCATAATACGTTATTATAACAATATCCGGATGTCTATAATATTATATTCTTTTTGTTTACATAAAATCCGTGCACAATGAAATCTAGAAGACTTTGGCTGCATATTGATTTTTCCATAACAGCTGTGCGTAAAGTTATTTTAAGAACCGCTATATAACTAAATGAATATCCGCTGTTACGGCTTTACGTATAGACTCAGTGTTATAATATATATTTTTTGGAAACTATAAAATCTCATTTTAGACAGAAAAAAATGTGGTTTTTTGTTAAGAATATTGTAGTTTTTATGAATGTAACGATATGACTGACAAATTGTTAAGCTAAGGTTATTGGCAAACACATACTAACTTTTTCAATATGTATTTATAACAAGGTCCGATAGCTCAGTTGATAGCGCGTAGAAACTCTCATCCGGAGGGTCATGGTTCGAAACCCAAGAAGGACAAATTGTCTGCGGGGGCGATTTTAGGCCAAGATTTATAATTTATTGGGGGCTCCAGCCACCCCCGTCTTCAGAGTACACCAATCCACTACGTCAACACGTGGTGGATTCACTTTTGTGAATCACCCATTGGTTGATCGTTATGAGTTGGTGTGCTGGCGTGAAGACGGCATTTCATCATCATATCATCATCATATCATCTCATCAAAATATACAGCGGGGGGTGATATGAGGTCGTGACCTTGTGACTTCACTAAAGGGGTACCCCACACAAGGGCCATTCCAAAAGACACAATCACAAAACTAAAAATAAACCTAATGAGATTCCAGGTCACCAAGACCAATCAGCCTTTGAGTTCTTAGAGTTTCGGTTACGGATATCTAGGAATTCTTGTAAGGCAATAAACAGAATCTGATTGGTCACTAAAATAAGACCTACACGTGTATAAACAACCCTCTGAGTTCTTAGAGTTTCGGTTACGGATATTTAGGAATTCTTTCGGGGGTAAACTAATAACACGTATAGACAACGCTCTGAGCCTCTAAAGTTTCGGTTTCGGATATTTAGGGGTCTCTTGGGGGGAATGTCTAAACAAAGATTCGGAACCTCATTAGGTTTATCTGATACAACTATGGAATGGTAGACCGAATGTCACCCCGTGCTGTATATTTTTGTTTATTTTTATATTAAATATATAAATATATATATATAATGAACCAAGAAAACATTAATGATATTATTTCTGCTATTGAAAAACTAAAACATAACGGAATAAAAATATCTGATAATCTCGACCCTCAGAAAATTATGTGCGATTTTGAATTACTGCAACAAAGAAAATTTGATAATGAATATACACTACCTTCAAACTACAGATTTATAAAATTAATTTATCAATCCATGCTTGAATCACTAGCTATAGTAAACGACAATCAGGTAAAGCTATTTGCACCTCTTGCACGTTCGATCGAAAATATTAAATCCGAACTGTCTCACGAGTACGAAAGAAAAAGATTGTGGATAATCGTGTAATGCAATTAAGAAAGATTATGCTATCTGATTCTGTCAAAAATGATAATGACGCTGAGAGCAGCGACGATGAAGGTGGACCCCTGACAGAGTCAGTGACTGTAATTATGGCTAAACAAAATCCTTGGGAAAATTAACGTTTCAGTAGGTATCTCTCATGGATATGTTTCTATGGATACCTCATATTATATCCCAACCATGTTTCAGTAGGTATCAAGTAATCATTTGGTAATATTAAAAATACGGTAGACTAAACGTATTGAAAATTTATTTTTTGTGTAAATCTTTTGGAAAAGGAAGATTTTTGTATATTTTCTGCGACAAATTGTACCGATCGTGGTACTATGTCAAAATATTTGGCAGCAGAATTAATTGATTCAAAACTAATTTCTTCCCCAGTCTCTGTATTCACTGATTTAATAGCTCTCTTTCTGTATAATTTACACCTTCCTGTGTTTCCGGATTTACAATTTTGACTCTGTGTAGTAACTCGTAAATTAGAAATCGAATTGTCAAGCTTATTGCCGTTGATGTGATCCACCACATACCCATCTTTGATTATTCCAAAATAACACTCGTAGGTAAATATATGAGATAAATATCTTTTTTTCTTGCCATTAGCAGTAAATCTAAGATAACCAGTATTATCAATACTACCGACTGGTTTTTTCAATCTGCAGTTTCTAATCACACCTTCTCGAGATGCTTCATAATTGGTAAGGATTGGATGTGACACAAACTCATTTTGTTCCATTTATATATAATACTATTTGTTTAAATCATTATTTTTGTTTTGAAAATCTAGCCAAATAATCTTCTTCGGTTTTTATAGGAGAGTCAGCGTTATATTTTTTATCGTAATATCGTTTTAACTCTCTGTATTTTTTACCACCGCATTGCGCGCACAATTGAGTTTTTCCTCGCACTCCAGCACTACACACAATACACGGTTTTGGTCCTAGACTTCCATTTCTGACACATTGCATATGATAACTACAGTATTCAGTCACGCATGTTCTGTTACACGGAGACGTATAACCGATTTTTAACCAATGGCATTGATTTGGTTGAATCATATACAAAAAATTAATGTTCAATTAAATATATACTTGCCCTAATTATAATATGGAGGAATTATCCGCGATTGAACCCTCCCCTGCTAGATTTGACCTGGACAGACTATCAGAATATAAATTTAGTACTTCGATGCAGGATCTGGCATTAACGGATGATGATGTAACCGAACGTATTCGTGAAGCAAAAAAGGAATTTCGTGACGATGGTGCTGCTCATGTGTGGTCAACATTCAGAGTTGGAAATTTTTACTAATATGATGAATGACAAACGAGGAAAAGTAATTATTAATCACCATGATAATCAAAAATATTTTATTTTAATAAAATTTATTGTAAATACAGAAGAAGATATTTGGATTATTCGTGATAAGCGCGATCCCGTCCGTGTGCAGTCCGGGGGTAATATTGTTCTTTTGAGTAATAAATCTAAACCCGGAATACTAACCGGTGTTGACAAACCTTACTATATACAAAGTTATCCAGCAACTGCATTTGTATATGGAATATTTCCGCTGAATGATAAACCTAATGTTGCGGATCTCAAACCGATGAAAATATCAAGAATAAACTGTGTAGCTGAACGAGTTACAGAACATTTTACAAACGCGATACGTGGTAATGGTTTAACTGATTTAAGACGTAAAAAATAAACAAATGGGCAGAGTCCGTTAAAGATACCGGAGCGTCTATCAAAGATGTCGCTGAGCTAGAAAAGAAATTAAAATTCCCAATAATAGTAAAAACGCTGACAGGAGAGATTTTATATAAATCGAAATATAAATCAAGAGGAGCTCCGATAGATATTATTGATCATAATTCGCACGCATGGACCTCAGCAGTAACAATATTTCCACGAGATAGAACGGTTAAATTTTATAACGGCGACATCTTTGATTTTATTAAAAATATCAGCAAAAGTGACCCTGTATCCGTTTGGTTATTTCAGAGTTCGGAATATGATCATTATGATCAGTTTGTACGGCCTAATGGTGATATTTACCGTACAGAATCTCTTAATGTAGAAATGGAACATCTTGCGCAGCGCCTTTGGCGTGAATATACTTCAGACGATGTCAAAATTAGACAAATATTAAATAATTGTTTTACAGTTCCATCTGTAGCGGCTCATTTCGCTCAGGGAAAAAATTTATGGAAACCGACACGATCAGAATTCCTTGAAGATGTCAAGAAAAGCTGTGTAGAATATGGTCACGGTGGATTATGGAACACCAAATACAACCATAGTGATGTTATCTCAGTTGATATGGTAGCGTGTTATCCTGGGAGTTTTCTTGGATATGGAGTATGTTCTAAATACTTTAAGAGATTCGGACATCCTACACATGACATGACCAGGGTTGCGATAAACGGACATTTACCAGATTTTGACTTAACCGGATTTGCTCATGTAGAATTATTCGAATTTGCAGAAAATCTCCATCCGATTACTTATGCTTGGTTTGGAAGACATTTTTCAGAAAAATATTGGGTTCCAATAGTACTATTGCGATATATGCTTGATGTTGGATTTTTAATATCGTTGAGAGTAACTGAAGCGATTATATCGTATAATTCACAGAAGCAAGTTTGGTTACCAGAACCGAACAGATTTAATATTGATGATACCAGAAAAGAATTCCCTGATATTGATGAAGATTATATCATTAAAATAAATAAATGCAGGAACGAGCATGATGAAAAATTTGCAAAGGATCTCGGTAGAAAAATAATCGGTAAATTTACTCAAGGTGGTTCATACGATTATAAACGGCACTGTACAAGATTGATTATGGATGATGCTGAACTAGATTTTATAATCGCTGATACAACTGAGAAAAATACGTTTATAAACAGATGCAATGCTTATTTATCAGATGGAACGAAACTAGGTACCATTGTGAGCTACCTTGATGGCGAGTCACCGCAGTTTACTCATTTAAGATCTTCGATGTTGGCATATGTTTCTATAAATCTATTATCGATGATAAATAAATTTCCTCGTCACGCTGTTAGAGTCGCTACGGATTCATTTTATGTACATAAAAAATATAAAGATTTATTAAAACTCAGTAATGGTGAATGGGGAACATGGAGAATAAAACAAGAAAATATATTTAGTTATTCTGAATCTGCAGATGTTGAAATTGTGGAGACATATTACAGAAATAATAATCAAACATCAAAATCATCTGCACCATCTGTGTACGATCCTGTGGCTAGACATAAGACTGTTTATCTTAATGGGTGTGGAGGGTCAGGTAAAACAACTCGTGCGATTAATTTATTTATGAATAATAGTTCAGATATGATTGTTTTAACACCGACGCACAAACTTGCCAGAGAAATAAAGCAACGAGGAGTAAAATCGTGTACTTATCACAGTTTCTTTAGATGGTGCGGAGACACGTGGACTCCTGAGCGAATGGGTGAAAAATATATACCTAAATATATTATATGGGACGAGATATGCACGGTGTCGTTAGAAACACTAAAAACATTTCTTGATTGGTTGTTACTAAAGAATACTGCTGTGATTATGTGCGGCGATAATGGTCAACCACCACCCTTTGTTGGACAGTCTCCACATGAATGGCTGAAGAATAACGTAGATTATTATGAAGAAATAAATGATGACCATAGAGCTATTGATGAACCGCTGGAGGAATTTAAAAGATTAATCAGACTTCAGCCAGACAGAGTACAATGTGAGATAATGCGAGGAGTAATTCCAGAGACTTCTATGAATGAATTTTGGACTTTATGGATTCCCGCTGATTTAATAGTTGCAAGTAGATAGATAGTTCGTGATGAACTACAGGATAAATTATTTACGTTACATAAAGAAAAGTTTTCAGGTCTACCTGTACCATTATGTTATCGCCCCTCAGATACTCGACGACAGAATATTGATGTTGAAATTCCTGGTGGTGGAATACAGAATCTTGTCTTGAATGATATTATTTTAGTCGATATTAATGTCGTTGAGAATGCGCTGAGCATGAATAAATCGCCGTGGACGTTAGGATACGCTATAACGATTCACTCGTCACAGGGATTAACTATAACTGATACTAAAATCTGGATTGTAGATGATCGTATTGAATGGTCGAATTTAGTCTATCTCGCCGTATCTCGAGTCAGGAGAATATCGCAACTGCGTAGAGTTACTGTAGATTACGTAATAACTGAAGAAATCACTAACAATATCGATATCAATAAAAAATTAGTCAGCTATAAAAAGTGTGACAAAAAAAATAAACGTGATTTTGATCTTGATACTGAATTTATTATAAAACTAAAACAACAACAGAATAATCATTGCGCAAGTTGCAACTGTAATATGTTATGGCAATATTCGAATAATAATCCAAGACAATTTACCGTAGACAGAATTAATAGTGATCTTGGTCATACGCGTGAAAATGTAATGTTGACCTGTCTCGAGTGTAATAGACGTCGAGGATCTGGACGTTTACATAAGTGAACGTGGTGGTAATTGTGTATCTGCAGGAATTATTTGTAATTGTTCACGTACAAATCCACGTTGAGGAGCTGTAGAATCTAGTCTGTATATTGGAGGTCTGCCAGTGGATCTAACCACGCTAGAAATTTTATGTGTAGTCACGCTCCCGATAGGATCGGTTGCTCTTTTTTTACCACCTTCAAGTTCGCCAGGTTCATATAAATATCTTACAGTTACATTACCTAATACTGGTTGTGAGAAAGATTCACGTCGTTGTATTGGTATATATATTTTTTTGATCGCATTAGAAGGTTTCATGGAAGTTGCACGAGTAATTTCATTATTCAACGCAGCTATCACACTCGGTAATCTTGCAACCCATTCACGAGATCTATCCTTGAAGTCAGTAGATATTTCCTTTGCATATTGGTATCCAAATAACCGCTCAGCAAGTGTTCTATTAAATCGTTCAACGATTGCCTGATCACGATGAATTTCAGTATGTCCTCGTCTGATTTTAACGTTATGTTTCTTCATCAACGATGATAATACTCCAAGAAATTCTTTACCAGAATCAACTCGTAATAACCGTGGCCATCGTAGACCACCACGTTGATAAATGCGCTCAAACGCAGATGCAACTTCAGATGTTGTCTTTGTTGATAATGGCTCCGCTTCTTTATATCTACTCGCAATGTCAACAACAGTCAATGCGTATTTGTACGTGCGTGAATTTCGTCCACGTGTTTTAATGGTATCGTGTGGTAAAAATAAAATATCTGCTTGATGAACTTCATTAGGAACGCTAACATCAAAATGCGCGTAATGAATTTTTTTTAGGTGGACGTAGGAAGATTTGCCATATTGCCTGTCGTGCTAACCATGATGCAGCGACATTACGTGAAACTTTTGCTGCTTCGGCGAGGTTACTAATTGCTGCTTTACCTCTCCAGAATCCTCTCGGGGAATAATAAACAGATTCCATTATGATAGTTATATAATTAATTGCCAGCCCCTAGCACCAGTTTACCTTTCATAGCAGTTTTTACTAGAAAACTAGCTAATTTTTCTCTGAGAGATTTATTAGGTATAGAATTTAATGCGTGAATCAATTTCACATCTGCAAGATGTCGCTGTTGCAAATCCTTACTTTTATACGCGACATCATGAACGTAATACGCTTGATCAATCTTATTTACTGGATACTCTCCTGGTTTTGGTTGATCTTGATCATCAAGTCGAATATCAAGACGAGTTCCAGGACCACAATAATTATATCCGGGTAAATGTTTCTCACCGGGATATTTAGCCCATGGAGTTCCTGGTAATTTTCCTAACGAAGCAGCGATATCTCCCCCACCTGTCTTTGCTGGAATAAATTTATATTTCTTGGTGCCACATTTCACACACTTACCTGTAAGTGCTCGTCTTTTATTTTTTGTTGTTATTGTCGTTAATTCAGTAGTATCGGTAGGTGCTCTGCATCGAATACAATATAGAATCATATTATTTATTATATGGATATAATTGACTTTTCTGCGACACGAAAACAAGAACCAGTAAAGCACCATCCAGCGCTTCCGAATTCTATCAGAATGATTATAATAGGCCCATCTGGAAGTGGGAAGACGCAATTACTGCTTAATCTAATAATGCGATGGCTGAAGTGGGATAAATTGCATTTAGTAGCGCCATCTGTAGATGATCAGCGATGCTACGAAGTACTTAAAGACTTTAATGAAAACGCAAAATTGTTGCATGAAGACAGTGTCATAGACTTTATTACTGATATTGATGAAGCGCCATCCGTAGATGATCTGGATGGATTCATTAATAATTTATTAGTGTATGATGATGTTATGCTGGACTAACAATCCAATCCAGCTAGAATATTTTCACGAGGTAGACATAAAAACACAGACGTGATTTATGTTACACAGCGTTACACACAAATTCCAAAAGTAATCAGAGACAACTGTAACATTTTAGTTGTGTTCAACGGAGTTGATAATCATACGCTGCAAAATATTTATTATACTTGGTGTTCTGGGGACATGGACATGAATAAATTTAAAAATTTCTTTTCAAAAGCACAAGCTGCTCCCTTTGGTTTTGTAACAATAAATTTACATGATCCGAGGTCAAGATATCGTAATGGACTTGATACAATTTTTGGATAAAAAGCATAGCAGCAGGAAGGGTGGACGACAAAAAATTAAGTGACCAGATTGTGAAAAAATCTGTTCAATTAGAGAAGTTTTCATTATTAAGACAAAAACTTTTGTTTTACAGCCTTTCTCGTAGGAACCCTTAATTTCAAAAATAAGGCCTATATAATTAAGCCAAAAAGTTGTAGGGTCCACCCTTCCTGCTGCTCATCTTCTTGGCATGTATCTGTTGGGAATTTGATGTGTACATTTTGCTCCACCTGATTGTTTGTTTTCTCTAAAGGGTTGTTTGTTAGCAGGGCCATCCTGAACATAACTCTTTTCATCAGGCAAGTGGTGACACTGGGATTTACTAAGTAAAAGCACTAATTGGCCATCTTTCATTATGTACAATAGCAACACCCAATGACCTTTGGACCACATCCTGAAGAGTAGATTCAGTGTCTCTAATTTTTCAGTGAATTCTTCAGATCCAAGTCTTGAAACATAATGAGCCAGTGACTTGCACACAACCATCACAGCTCTGCATTTTTCTTCCTTTGACTTTGGAACAACTTTCTTTTTATGGACTGGGTAGCAGTTTGTTCTCACTGATCTACTTTCTGCTTAAATATGACTTCCACTTCATCACCATAGCTTAAGCACCATTGTGAAAATATATTGGTGTCTAAAAAGAGAATCTCATTTTTGTTTTTCATTCTTGTTGCAAAGATGTGTTGACATGGCAGTCCTATTCATTGTTTTAAGCACACAGCAGTTCTCATGATTGCATGCATACATTTGTTTTAGATCTTGCTGCTTTCAACTCATGGAAAATGATATTTGCTGCCAAGGGGGTTAATTTCTTCACAACGATGTCAACCACTTCATCATCATTTCGTCTGTATGGAACTGTCATATGCAGAAGAAAAGATCAATGCCATATGCTGAACAAAAGATCAGTGTCATACAGCATAATTGGATTCTCTGTATACCAGAAGTAAACCCTGAACAGCATCAGGAACAGATAAATTGCTGTAAAGGACATCTTTTATCGTATGATTTATTGACTCCATTTTTTTGTTGTATTCCTAAGATTTATATGCATGTTGGTCTGGTATGCACACCACATATGAGCACTATCTAACCAAGTTTTGTAGTAGTAAACAAACTGTTGTGATGCTGCCTTGAACAGCTGGAAAAAGCTGTTGTAATAAGCTGTCTTGGACCTTGCATACACCGTCTGCCTTTCAAGCTGTTATTGTACTTTGCACCTCTTGATTCATGGCACATTTCTTTTCTCTTGTAAATGCCTGCATTATATAAAATTTGCACAACTGGATGGAAACGTCTGGCATATCCTTCTGCATGTCAGATATTTCATTCTGGTCTATGTCAACGACTTCTATTTTTCTTTCTCCAAATTGTGAATTCATCAAAACTCGCTATTCAGATATCTATAGTGTCGCCCTTCTTTCATTGTCAGTTAAGCTAAAACCAACAAAACACCCCTGACCATTTCCATCTTCGACTATTAACAGATATAAATGCATTCTCAATTTGTTTAAGCTGTATGTTCCATCCACCATCAACACCTGTGGGAACATTCATAAGTCCTTCTCATTTTCCCTGTCACAACCAAATGACATTCCACATCTCCATTCCCTTCTGTCTAGTCTGATATGACCGCATCTGAATCTTCATCACCTAAAAAGAAAATTGCAAACACAACAGTACAGGATTGAAGTGATCGGACCACTGATTAATTTCCCATAGAACTTATTCTTAATATATTAAAAAATAAAATTAATTTCTTCATTTGATTGGCATACAAACCACACAGGCTTCCATTCATCATCGTTAGAGATTTTTCAGCCTTGAAAAACAGTTGTTTTGCAGCATTCTCTTGTGCCTCATGCTGCGAAATGGGATTGCCTGGTCTGCACCTAATAGCATAGCCTCTCACCAAGAGTCCATATGCTGTTTTGTCAGTGGGAAATTAAATACCAGATATCAAAATAAAAGTAAATATTTTGTTGCCAACAAAAGTACATAGATTGAAGTTCATGAAATTTATGATGGAAAAAATTTAATCCATTACAAGCCAATGGCTGTATCTAAAACTACTTAGTACTCTTTTTCATTCCCCCACCAGTAGCCTGGTTCTCTGGCTGTACATCATTTGGTGGTCTGATACATGAAAAATTCAATTTAGGGCATAAAACATACAAAAATAACAAAGAATATTCTTTGTGTTATAATGCAAAACTGGAATGGTAGTGGAAGATCTGAAGAACAGGGACAGCAGTAAAAAATATGCCTACATTATCGCAGTGGATGGGCATCCTGCACAAAGAGTACACTTTTATATAGGGACCTTTGGCAAATATGATGAAATGATACAGTAAATTTTGCCAAGTCTTCCTAAATCTGCAAGCAATATTCAATCATCAGTTTTTATTCTGAATTCCTCTGTCTTCCTTTTCTGTCTCGTGTTGTACATATCTTTCGGGTAATGAAAGAGGATCTCTGAAGATGAAAACATTATAATGACTGTCAATGTATCTAATATATAATAATGATCCAGTTCATCTGAGCCGATATTAAATGTTAAAATTGTGCACACAAATTATCAGAACTTATATTAAAATCAATTGCTAATCAATAGTTGTTTTGTTTGTTATCACTATTCTTATGTACATTTAATTTAATTGTTTGTTAGTTTTACATTATTTTTATTATTCCATTACATGCGTGTGTGTGTCTGTGTGTGTGTGTGTGTGTGATTTGGATTTTTGACGTAGCTTTAAAAAATTTTCAGTCATATCGCTACGATGTCTGCATTGTGGCAGTTTATAGTGATGTCTAGCACTGGGGCATCATGCCGCAGACATGTAACATGATGTCCCACCCAGTCACATTATCCTAATACCAGGCCGACCAGTCCTAACGCTAACCTCTTACTGCTGAGCGCCATAAGTCTTTGGTATGACTCAGCCAGGGATCGAACCCATGACCTCCCGCATTCGAGGCGGATGCTCTAACCACTAGGCCATGCTATTGTAATGCAACTTTGTTTACTGGATTTGATATTGTCCAGAATTGAGTTTAGTTCTGTTTGACCTGACTGAATATTTTCATTCATAAATGCCTAATAATAGAAACACTGTATCTAGTTTCTGACCTTGATTCAGAACTAGTGACAGTTTTGGAAAAGAACTTTTTTAAAAATTTAAATTCTTTCTCAGAGCAAGAACAATTAAGTTAAGTCAAGGCCATACCTGGAGTACGTGATATGAAACGTGTTTATTGTTACAAACTTCTAAGTTTTCTAGAAGGTTGACCCTCATCTGGGAATCTGTTTTGCGTCTTTAAACTTTATATAACTGTTGTCTTTCTAGAGATTGTTCAGTCGGGCTTAAAACACTTGAGACATCAAGTTACATTATGTTGTGACCAGTTTGAGTTGAAATTTTATTTTATTGAATTTCAAGTGATTCTTTTCCCTGGAAATTCATAAGTGCTTTTACAAAATTCTTGGACAAAGACATTCACTGAAATTTATACGGAATTAAAAACTGGAATAATATTTTCTGTGATTCAGCAAGGAACTGTTGACACAACAGTACTTCACAGACTACAGCAGATGTCATTGAATTCCATTTTGGATTTCAATGAGACTCGAACTCAGATTCATTCAGGACTTTTTAATAATAGGACTTCTATGTTTTAATTCTTGGATTATTTTTGGGTTTGACTAGTAAGACCGTAAGTTCTTTTTTCTCATTTTTATTCACTTAGTATTATAGGGAAATAAATTACCTGTTAAATTTTACAAAGCTTGTTGTCTTCACTTTTTTCTGTTACTTTTTGTGCAAGCCTTGACTCGTAACAGAAAATTGGGTGCTCGTCCTTGGGATATATGAATTTTGGCTAAAATATTTCAGACAACTTTGTTTTTTGTAATTTAAATTCCCCTAGTTTTTGAAATTTTTTAAATCCCAAGTATTATTTTACAATTTAGAAATCTTTAGTGAATCAACAGGCTTTTTATAATGTCATCAAAAGTGGAGATCTTTCTTTCAAATCCTACCCAGGAACAGTTATAATTCTTGAAAAGATGAATTGCTCCAGCTTGCCAGAAAATATGATCTTTCTGAGGCAAAAGCTTCTTTAACGAAGCAAGAAATAAAAAACATTTTGGTCCAGCATTTGGTGGAAAAGAATGTTTTGGATAAAAGTGCTTTGGTTTCGATCAGTAAGTCTGTATCAGACTCTGACATAAAAGTAAAGGAATTAAAATTAAAATACAAGATGGAATTAGAGTTAAGAAAACTTGAACTTCAGAAAGATAAAGAGGAAAAACAAATGCATATACAGTTTCAGAAAGAAGAGAAACAAATGTTATTGGAGAAAGAAGAGAGAGAGAAACAAATGCAGTTACAATCGAAGAAAGAGGAGAGAGAGACAGAAAGAAGAAAAACATGCAGTTGCAATTGGAGAAAGAGGAGAGAGAAAGACAGATGCAAATGCAAAGAGAGAAGGATGAAAGGGAATTTCAAATTAGGTTAAAAGAATTTGACCTGGTAAATGGAAAACACTCCTCTACTTTTCATGTTTTAAGACATATCAAGTTAATACCCCCTTTTCTGGAAAAAGAAGTAGATCAGTATTTTGTACGTTTTGAGAAAATTGCAGATACTTTGAGGTGGCCAAGAGAGTACTGGACTCTATTATTGCAATGTGTACTTACTGGTAAAGCTTGTGATATTTACATTTCACTGTCACTACAGCAGGTGCTGACTGATGTGGTTAAGGGTTATATCTTAAAGGGCTTTGAGTTAGTCCCTGAGGCTTATCGGCAAAAATTCAGGAACTATAAAAAAGAAGCGGGACAAACTCATGTTGAAGTTGCAAGAGAAAAAGAGCAGTTATTTGATCGATGGTGCTTAGCCAAGAAAGTTGATCAAGATTATGAAAGTCTCAGACAACTTGTATTACGTGAAGAATTCAAGAACTGTGTCCTTAGTGACATTAAGACTTATCCTGATGAGCATAAAGTTGAAACCTTGGAAGATGCTGCTCTTGCTGCTGGCGAGTATTTCTTAGCTCATAAAGTTTCTTTTATAGACAGGTCTTCCACTCAGCAGTCTTCTGGTAAAAAGGTATTTCAGCCTAATAAAAGCCCTTCTAAATTTCAAACTGGCACAACTTTTAGAAATCAAGTTTGATAAACTTGATCAGAAATCTTTATCTCTTCCTACGTGTACCTATAGCAAGAAGAAAGGACATGTTATTTCTGATTGCTACAAATTAAAAAATAAGCATCAGAATCAAGACAGATTTATTCCAAATGCTCTAATGTCTAAGAGGTTACGGTCACGGTCATGTATTAAAAGCAATACATTTGTTGGGTCTAATAAACCCCAGTCTGATTTTATTATGGAGAATTATGAACCATTCATGTCGAAGGGTTCTGAATCACTCTTGAGTGATTTGGCCAGTCCTATCCCTATTAAAATTTTAAGGAACACAGGAGCTTCACAGAGTCTTTTATTATCAGGTACTTTCCCTTTTTTTGAGAAGTTTTCTTCTAACGAGAGTGTTTTTATTCAGGGAGTAGAGTGCGGCTTTGTTAATGTTCCTCTCCATTGTGTAAATTTATCAGAATTAGTCTCAGGACCCTTGACGGTCAGAATAATGTATTCTTTACCCATTGAGGGCATTCATTTATTACTTGGCAATGATCTAGCTGGAGATAAGGTTGTGGTTAATCCTCTTGTAACTGACAAGCCTTCTTTGGATCAGAAAGTTGATCCTATTAAAACAGAATTCCCTGATTTATACCCAGCTTGTACAGTTGCTAGAGCTATGGCAAAGAAAGCTCTTGAGAATGATGTTGATCAGGAAAGTATTCCTTTAGCTGACACATGTATTGGTCAGGCTTTTGATGAGGTCACTTTCACTCCTTGTTTGGATCAATCAAAAGGTATTGATCACAGTGATCTTCTTTTAACTACTCATTCTCTTTATTTTAATCAGGGTGACAAACGACAATCCCTTGTCATCGAACAGGAAAACGATCATGATATCTCCTGTTTGTTTCAAAGGGCCATTAGTGAAACTGAAGCCACTGAAGTACCTGTCTGTTATTTCATTAAACATAGAATTCTTATGAGGAAATGGAGACCTCCTGAGGTACCTGCTGGTGACGAGTGGTCAGTGAACTAACAGTTGTAGTTCCAAAATCGTACAGACAGGAAATTCTTAGTCTGGCCCATGAAACTCTTTTGGCTGGTCATTTAGGGATTAATAAGACTTATCTCAAGATCTTGAATCACTTCTATTGGCCAAAAATTAAAAGTGACGTTTGTAAATACTGCAGATCTTGTCATACTTGTTAAGTGGTAGGAAAACCCAATCAGAAGATACCTAAGGCTCATCTGCAACCTATTCCTGCATTTGACGAACCATTTAGCAGAATAATGGTAAACTGTGTCGGTCCCTTACCTAAGACCAAGTCAGGTAACCAATACTCGATGACTATAATGTGTCCATCAACAAGATTCCAAGAGGCAATTCCTTTGAGCAATATGAAAAAACTAAAACCATAGTAAAAGCTTTGATAAAAGTTTTTTTTAACTAATTTGGCCTTCCCAAATCTATCCAATCTGATCAAGGGTCAAATTTTATAACTGGAGATTTCCAGCTAATTATGCTTGAATTTGGCATCCAGCAATTGAAGTCAAAAGTGAAATTATGGCTTGACTCAACTAAATTGGAAAGAACGTTTGAGTGTGGTGATAAAAGTTCTGTCTCTCATGCTCATTCTTCAAAATTTTCTTCAGATTAGGTATTACGGCCCTTACAAAGTTAAGAAGAAAATGAATGAGTTAAATTATAATAATAGTACTCCTGGGATGTAAATAAGTTAAAGGAGTATCAGTATGTTGAGAGAGATAGCCAGGTTAATCATGCAATTAATTTAGTTGTACCTGTCCCACTCAGTGAAGATTTAAGTGAAGGAATGCAATCGGACTCTTTTGATTTTGGAATAACAAATCTTCGGAATTCAGAAATTACGAATAATCTGGACCAGAAACTTTAACATTTGCAACAACAAGAAAGGAATGAACTTAAACAGTTATTATTTGAATATGAGCACTTATTTCCAGATGTTCCTACGAGATGTCATCATCTACAACGAGAGCTGGAAAGAACATTCAACAACAATTCGGAAATTCTTTGAGAGACTCACTGATGCAGTTTGACAATTAATTTATCCAAAAGTGAGTTCTGCCGTGCTTGTGTAACATTTCTAGGATATATTGTGGGACATGGACAAGTTAAACCTATAGATGCTAAGGTCAAGGTTATCTCTGATTTCCCTGTGCCTGTCAGTAAAAAGCAACTGAGGGGACCTTTAGGTATGGCTGGATACTATCGGAAATTTTGTTCCAATTTTTCCATAATTACTGAACCTCTGACAAATGTACTGAGCAAGAAAACCAAGTTTCATTGGACTGAAAAATTTCAGGAGGCTTTTGATAAGTTAAAGGCCATATTTAAGAGTACACGAGTTCTTACAGCTCCAAATTTCAGTCAACCATTTAAACTGTCTGTTGATACAAGTGATGTTGGAGTTGGAGCAGTATTGATTCAAGAAGATAAAAATGGTGTTGATCATCCAGTGTGCTATTTTTCTAAGCAATTAAATAAGCACCAAAGAAATTATTCACCAATCAAGAAGGAATGTTTGGCTTTGATATTCTCATTACAACATTTTGAATTTTTCATTAGTTCACCTCCTCCGATTATTGTGTTTAGTTATCACAACCTCCCTTACTTTCATCGACAAGATGAAAAACAAAAGTCAGAGATTATTGAAGACTTTTATATATATATATATATATATATATATATATATATATATATATATATATAATGATGACATCAGGTACATCAAGGGAAAAGAAAATTTAATAGCAGATGCACTTTCCCGTGTATAGAAATATATTATTTCATGCACATTTTGTATCATTCATAAGATTTCTTCTGATGTTATTTCTTATAAACCTCATGTATGATTGACCTATAGTAAAAAGAAAGCTTTATTATAAAAATCTTTCTTTTTCTGTTATGGGGGGGAGTGTTATGTATATTTAATTTAATTATTTGTTTGTTAGTTTTAATTTTGTTATATTCCATTACATGCTATTATAATGTAACTTTGTTTACTGGATTTGATATTGTCCAGAATTGAGTTTAGTTCTGTTTGACCTGATTGAATTTTTTCATTGATAAAACCTAATAATTGAAACACTGTATCTAGTGTCTGACCTTGATTCAGAACCAGTGACAGTTTTGGTAAAGATTTTTTAAAAACTTTTTGTAAGAGCCTTTACTTGTAACACTTATCTCTTAAATTTAAGAATGAAGTACATTTTGTCATCTTTGTCATTTCATGTTTTACACAATCAAAGGTCAATGTGACCATCAATATGTATAGCACTGTTTCAAAACAGGAGATTTAAAATCACAAATTTAAGACGGTGATGAGCATTACGCATGGTGTTTGCGACCTAAATTTATCCAGTAGCGTACTATTGGGGGTGGAGTGGGGTGCGGATGGACAGGGCAGTTGCCCTGGGCGCCAGAGGTCTTGAAGCACCAAAATCCCATGTGGCAGAGGTTTTGGGACACGCAAACGCCATTTACCCTTAGTATGCCACTGAGTTTAGCATATATGGTGACACACTGAGGGTGTGGAGCTGGGTGATAAAAACATGGAACTAAATATGGTGATGGTGTCTAAAGAAATATTATTCTAGACAACAACTTTAATAACTTACACTGTGAAATGTGTTTATCATAATAGCTGAGAATGAATAAGGTCTTGCAACAACTTTACTTTCACTCATCTTCAGCATGGTTTTCTCCATATCGTTTTCGTCTCTGTCCAATCATCGCTGCTCTGCATACTGAATGAACAAATCTTGATCCAACGGATGGATGTATTCATTATTCAATTTGAGAATTAAAAGTTTACTAATGTTACTATCAGCTGTTAGATACACTTTTTTGCAGGGCAGCCACTCTTGACTGATCTGCAAATGTAATTGGTATAAAGTCTTAATAGGATGGATTAGTCACACCAGTATGATAATACTTTTTCCCTACAAATCAGAGCAAGAACATTCGTTCAAACTATTATGTGGTTTGCATGCCAACCTAATGCATACACACATTGTTTTATTAACCTAATGCATACACACATTATTTTTTTATTAACCTAATGCATACATACATTTTTTATATATTAGCATCAAGGTGTATGGGAAATTAATTAGCGGTCCTATCCATAAATGACCGTAATTTCTGAGGAGTAGGCCAAGCCTGTTACGGGTTGTACAAATAAAAGTTTTAAAGGAATGTATCATGAGGCAAATTGTATTGTGACCTCTCTTTTTTTATTGCATCTTCACCGGTAGAAAGATGTTGAAAATTACACTTGGTATAAATGCTTGCCCGCCATTAATTTCTGGTTGTCTCGGGCTCCTGAACAGTTGATTTTTCTACCCATAATCCTAATCACAACCGTTGGATTTGGTGTATGGGATGTGGTGAGGTGGGACGGAAAGTGGAGGGGAGGGGTCTATTTTTTACTTCTTTTGTCGGAAATGTCTCAAGATATCTATTAAAATTATAAAAGGGCACTTACATTTGATTTGGACCTAAACCAGATCTTGCTTTCTGCCTTGTCCACCATATTTGCAGCGTACCCTCACGTAATGATGTACAAATTTGTTTTTGTACGGTTTAGCTGATGACATCAGTACCTTATTATCTGTTTCGATATACTGTTAGTTTTAATCCACTGAATACTATGGTTTTTCCCATGTTTTTGCAACATGGCGGAAAGAAATGCATGTAATTATCGAAGGCGTCTCCTTCTTCTAAGTCTGCCGTCTCAACTTCAGGCGGGCAGTTCTTTGATTCGGAAGCGGTTTACAGTCTAAACGTACCCAAGCCGAAACGTACCTATGTTAAAACGTCCTCAGTCAAAATGTACTTATAAGTGAAAACGTTACTAATCCAAAATTTAGGTGATTTCTGCCATTTATTACAAAACAATTATGTGTTTTGCAGTTCACCCACCAAATTATAAAAGCAAATTATGTTATCATAGGAATAAAGTAAACCACGATAATTTGGGTCAATTAGGTGTTGACCCGATGATCTATGCAGCTGGTCATTTGAATCATCCATGATAATTTTCTTCTGCATCTCTTTTTGTTAAATACTAGCTATTTTAAGGAGGAATTTAAAGTATTTAGCTGCATTAAGATCCACTTATTCCTACATTCGTTTACAGTAATCAGATCATCTTAACTGGAAAAATATGATTACACACCTGCAATCCAACCAAATCGAAACTAACTTTCGGCAAAGATTTATTCTGAGCAGCGATTACATGATGTTATCAATATCATAACTTTCACCAAATTCATTGTTGTGATATTTGAGAGGATGCAAATTATGCTAGAAAAGCTCAGTGGCCGTCAATTTTCCTGCAGTATGTGCTCTTACATCTGTTTACACGGAAACCCTGTAAAATACAATTTTTACATTGATCAGATTTATCGCCTATCAACAAATGCTCTGGAAATATATGCTTCCTCACATGCAAAATCCGACATAAATCAATTTAAATATATGGCACTTTCTCTGTTCTAAGTAGATACGGCATTTTGTGACTTTAAACAGTTAATTGTCACACTAACCGAGTCGCATAGACATGAGGTTATCAGTATCATAACTTCTATACGTGCGGTGTTTTGATCATTGCGGGAAAGCAAATTATCATAACAAAGCGCGGACGCCGACAGTTGTATTGCCATTAGAGTTCTTGCAAATGTTTACATGGTAGGGGATATATAAGCCAGATCTAATTCACAAGTAAGATTTCGGAAGTTATCGCATTCTATCTATCCATCTATCTATCTGATCGATCGATCTGGTTTCTTTCTATCATCCCTTATTTATTTGCAAATTACACGTCATTGAGTACTGTGCTGAGGTCTTTCAAATCGAATTATGTAAAAGGCGCTCAATGTCAACGAAAACTTCAAAGGTCAAGATGTTAATTTATTCATGTTAATTTTCTGCGATGTTCAAACAAAAGCAATTCAAAAACATACATACCTATGAACAAATTACTAATAAGTGTCTATTGACATGCGGAACTTTCAATATATAAAACTTAGTAAATGTCCGACCCTCAACGTGTTGGGTCTTGCTTTAATTTGGGTACGTTTTGATTGGGGTACGTTATCACTGGAGTGTGTTTTGACATGGGTAGGTTATGACTTGAGTACGATTTTGCTTGCGTCCGTTTCGGCTTGGGTATGTTCTGACCTGTTCCCTTCGGAAGCTTCCGGGCAATTCGGAATATTTAGGACTCGTCCGTAATGTACTTTCTTATTGATGTGAAGATAGTTTTATCTGTTTTAGTCGCACGGCGGTCGTGCGAAGTCTTTTTCAAAAGTAATCACACGGTGGCCGTGCGAATAAACACTTCCAATAGTTTTGTAGCTACAGATAAAGACACACGTAGGAGAACAAAATTTTATTTAAATGTAACTTTTTGGATAAAAGTTGTAGTTGGAGCGGAGATTTGAAGGTGCAAATGAGGAATCATACCAAGGAAACGCCATTCAAATTAAATGTTTGTGACAAACTTCTTAATCAGATCGGAGATTCGAAGAAGCATATGAAGATACATCCTGGGCATAACGAGTGAACATACTGGGAAAAATGAGTGTACATACTGGGCAAACACCATTTAGATGTGACATTTGTGAAGAAAGTTTTATTCAGAAGTGTGATTTGAAGAAGCGTGGATTAAACATATTCGAATGTGAAGTATATAATAATTTTTGGTTTCAGTTGTGACTTGAAAAAGAGGATAATGCATATTGGAGAGTAACCGTTTTCAAGAGTTGTCATCAAATGTTTAGTTTGAGTGGAACCTTTGAAGGGGCATATGGGATTGCATACAGCAGAGAAATCACTCCTTCTTTGTAATGGCGTGATAATCATCTGAATGTGCTGGTGAGGAAGAAAGTTGAAGGTGTATGAATAGTTGATTCATAAAGAGGATCCGCCTTTCACTAAGCGAGTTTCTGGTGAAAACTTTAGTCACAGTGGAACTTTGTACACCTATGAGGGTGCACACTGAGAAAGACCATTCAAGTGTGAAGTTCCTGATAAACATATTTTATTCGGAGTGGTGTTTTGAAGAAACATGCAAGGACGAGTACTGCAGAAAAAACATTCAAATGTTTCATATTTTATAAAAGGTTTAATTTGCTTATTGTTTCATAGTATCATTGGGAAAACGCATTTTCTAGGAATAATCACCGTGGATTAAGCTTTATCCCTTAGTCCTGTTATATCACAAACTTGCTCCACTAACGTAATTTGAATTTATAGATTCATCAGTGTCTGCACAATGTGACAAAAATAGCATGTACCGTAGTTTCCATATATACTGTGACACCATCAAGTACTTTCTAATTAATTTCTGGGATAGGTCTTTGTTGTTTGCTTTCAGTCGTACATCTAGGGGCGTCTTTTCAATCCTATAGATGCTTAGGTAGTAAAATGATTAATAAGGGTTTCTATTGTTGGATTTAGAAATGAATCATTTCGAAACTTTAATGTCTTAAAAGGTCAATAAAACGTAAGTTTGATTCAGAAAAATACAATAAAAATGCTCACCTTTCCTCCTGACTGGAAACTTTTGATGAAACGTTAGTTATCAGTCTAGGTGCAATGTTGGAGACTCTGGAGGTATGCCGTATGTACAAAATACTTTAAATGAAAATATTGTTTTCGTTATCCTGCCACTGTTCCAATCAAGAAATGCATATAGACCATGGTATGTGCTGTGTTATCTGTTTTATTACGGTATTAATTACACGATGCTAATATCATTTGGATTTTAATAATTAAAATAATAAATATTACTTTCTGCAGAGTGAAGTGTCCATCAATGATATTTACACTCGTGTATTTGCTAGTAAGCATATTGCTTCCATTTTCATGAAGTCCGAACAAATCGTATTTGTGTTATATTTTGGGTTTTGCTATTCACTATGTTGGATACAGTAAAAATTCAGTTTTGATTTACATTGCCTTTTTCTAATGCCAGCTTTACTTCCCAAGTAATGTTTCCTTAGTTATAAGCCAGCACAAAGCCCTTGGCTTGCAATGACAGAGCTGGTTTTGTTTTTCTATTAAATCATTCAATGGAATTACTGAAGTAATCATTGACTGTATCTACACTATTTTGGGATTATTGTGAATTCATTGAAAGACATTCTGGAATATGTCATTGTGATACATCAAGACTGCTATTACGTCAGCACATTCATTTGGAAATCTTGTTTGTTTTGACTTGTGGTAGAACATTTATGATTACCTGGGATTTAATTCATAATATTGTAAGTTCCTCTTAAATGTTCATTTTATTACTTAGCGACTTAAATTATTTGTTGATTTTACAATACTTGCTGGTTTTGATTCATTTTGTTTCTTATGTTAAGACCATTTAGTCGTAACAATACATTTACTCAACATAAGCGATAGACACTAATGATTTGTGCGCTACATCACAACGTACGATTTTGGACAGTGGATACTTTTCTTTTACAAATAAATTGCCTGCAAAGAAGAAATATAATAATAAATATGAATAGTAGAATGTTTTATTTAGTTTGTTTCAGCGTGTTATGAAATAAGTTTTATTTACCTACTTTGTTGTAACATGCATGGTGGGGGTGGCAGATTCAACACAAATTGTTTCGTGTTTAAGTGTTTGGGCAAATGATCTAGGTAAGTTACTGGACAGAAAAATCAGTCATTTTATCTTTCTCAAGATGCACGGTCGATATGATATATTGGGACACAAATTTTCCATGTTTTCATCTCTCTGTTATTTCCTAATAAATTTTATTAAACATGTATTGAAATCAGAGAATCAAGAATACAGCCTTGCTTGGCTTAGATATTATAGGGAGATAACTTTGTATGATGCTAGTCAACTTGGACATGCGCATAGAGGTTGATATATATTAATGCTATCATGCATCAAAACTCAATTCTAGTATCCTTCTTCAATGACAGAGAGAGAGAGAGAGAGAGAGAGAGAGAGAGAGAGAGAGAGAGAGTTGCGAGTTATCGATACTACCTAGGTGGCGCAAACGTTACTGGTCCATCAATCGGATTAACTCTGTAATTACCTTCGATCAATAAACAAAGAAAAGACATCCTAGATTGTGATGTGAAGTGATGTGATTATGATTTTTAACGTAGCTTTAACAATTTTTCAGTCATATCGCTACGATGTCTGCAGTGTGGCAGTTTATAGTGATGTCTAGCACTGGAGCATCATGCCGCAGACACGTAGCATGATGTCCCACCCAATCACATTATCCTGATACCAGGCCGACCAGTCCTAACACTAACCTCTTAATGCTGAGCGCCAAGCGAGGCAGCTGTTAGTACCATTTTTGTAAGTCTTTGGTATGACTCGACCGGGGATCGAACCCACGACCTCCCGCATCCGAGGCGGACGCTCTAACCACTAGGCCACCGGAGCGGTCATCCTAGATTGAATCGTAAGGTTAAAATTTCTTCAGTTAGATCGAGTGCATGTTACTGTGTGCCTGGTAGTATTATCTAACATAAACATATATAGTGCTATAGTACATATTGAAAAAATGATAGGTCCAACCAAAGCATTTAAAATTTTAAAACTGAGCACATTAAATGTATGTGATTAATATACTGATTTATGTGTGATTGCGAGCGTAATGTATACATCCGTATAAAAATAAAAAATAAAAACGAACACGATGGAAAAATAAATTTACATACATGTAAATTATTCTGCTGGCGTAACTTTGAAGTCAACCGAAAAAAAAAAACATGACACATATGCACGTTAGAAGAGCAAAAATATGTTTTAACTTTTTAATATTTCTCTTTGTGGAGATAAAATTACACTTTCTTTACAAATTAGTCACTTGGTGTAATGATTAGTGTGCTTGACCACGGGACTATATTGGATCGAAAAAATAACTTTACATGCGACCCGTTTCTGGAGAATTTCTACTTTCGCTTTCGTTAACGACATATTGCTACAAGTTCTAAGAGACGCAATTGAACAATGCAAAGCTTTCAACCAGCTCATTCTTTCATCCCTAATGTTACGTGTAGGCTCGTACAAATGTAACAGAAGAAAAGAGTGAAGTCAGCAAGCTTTGTATATTTTAACAAAATAATTTATTTCCCTAGAAAACAATGTAATAATTGGTAAATAGGACTTACAGTTTGTGAATATAATCCAAAATTTGATCCTAAGAATGAAAACACAAGTCCTATCACTAAATAGTTCTATTAGAATCCAGGTTCGAATCTCGACGACGTACAAATATGGAAGGCGATGACGTCAGATGTGGTCCAATGTACCAATATCAACAATTCCTCAATTGAATTACAGTCTTTGTTTCCGAATAATTCCAGAATAAATTTCCATGAATATATTTCAGAATGTTTTATAAGAAAGTCAACTTGTTGAGTTTCCAGGAGAATAAATTATTAAATCCAAAAATCAGATGAAAAACAAACAATCTGGCAACAAATAAAAATAACACCTTGTTCCTTCAAGATGTTAAAACGACTCTGCCAGAAGAATATTAAGAATGCGTATTTAAACCCCAAAAACATCATTTCAAGTCTCGCGAGATGGGTCATGTGGTCTCTTACTACAAGAAATCCATCACGTACGCCAGTGTAACCCCACTTAAAAACCAATCATAAATAAACGTTGCTTACACATGGTGATCACGCAAGGAAAGTATGGCCCTGATACTGACCAATCATTTTAACTGCCTGTTTACGAAGTTCCCAACCTAAGATGAACTAGGTTAACTAAAAATAATTCTCATGTAACACTTCTACGTCTTAAACAAACAACACTTGCTAAAAGAAAACATCGAACTACTGAAAAAGAACTTTGAATCCCTTCAATAATCATTACAATAAAATGTAATGAAACAAAAATAAAATAAAAAGAATTTTAAAACTAACACACAAGCAATTTAATTACATTTACGTAACACTAAATTCTCGCATTTATTTTCCTTAGTTCTTCTCTCTACTGGGAATCGTTATTAATCCAAATGTTGATTCCATGATCAGTACCAAACATATTTTGGAAGGCATATTAATATCGGTGCTTATATCAGCTGCTGGACCAGAAGTGGTGGCTCCGCCTATAATTTTTCAAGGGCAGAAAACTCCCCTCTTCTACTCCTTAATATCCAATACGTTCTGAGTGATTTAGTGAATCAAATATCATGGAAAATCACGTCAAAGTCAATGTGATGTGCCACCAGGTGTATTTAAATAGTTATGCACACAAATATGAAAAATACACACACCCTTTCAAGAAACCAGCCATGACCATCATTATGTACTGGCCTTTCAATTGACAATGTTGCCAAATTGTTATTCAAGATGCCAGAGATGGCAGAGTATATGTCTAATTGATTATTCCTAGTATCACCAAAAGAATATTTTTCTTAATTCAGGAGACGCTATGACGCATCAGCAAATTGCTGTCAAGGCAGAAGAAAACTTGGCCATAAGGTTGTAGCTCAAATTGTTGCGTTTCTGTCTTCAAGACTTGCGTAAGAAACTTTTCCTTTTTTCTGGCCACGATTTATGCTGCCTATATATTAAGATTTTAATATTTCTCTTTGTGGAGATAAAATTACACTTTTTTTACAAATTAGTCACCTGGTGTAATCGAAAAAATAACTTTATATGCGACCCGTTTCTGGAGAGTTTCTACATTTGCTTTCGATATATATATATATATATATATATATATATATATATATATATATATATATATATATATATATATATATATATATATATATATATATAAACATGTCTCCATGGCAAGATAGCAGTAAAATCCAAGTGAAATTTCACATGAGGATTTCTGTGTAATGGCATGATGGCATCAACTATCATTTCTAGCCGCACCAAGTATACGTCCACGACATAAACAATCCTATCTGATATAATATGTAATTTTATCTGATGAAATATGTATGACTATGATTAAAATGAAGACACGATTGTCGGCGACAAACAATGAATGCAACTTCATCAAAATCATCTACCTTCAATATAACACAAGGGCGCAGACATATACCAGAAAGTACAACATCAGAAATAAGCTGGCGAGATTTAATTTGTCGAATGATTAATTGTCTCGACTTAATAATATCTTCTATAGATTCATCACACTTAATTTACTGGCGTGACATAAATTTAGCAAGTTCGACTACGTCTTCCACAAAATATTTCTGATGCTAGGTATGCATGATAAGGCTGCTATGTGCACGCCTGTAGCCAGCAAGAAAATATTAGAATAATACAACATAATTATTTCTCAGTACTTGGCAGCAGATAACACGGACGTCAAAATATAATGTGTCTGCAGAACGCAAATGTTTTTTTGATCCCGTTATATCTAACTCAGTCGCCCAAATTATATTTTCGTCTAAAAAAAATTTGTTGCCAAGTCATTTTGGTTATCATTATCACTAGCTTCTGCTGGCGTCATTCCTATGGACCTGTGTTTTTATGATTGTATCGGGCAACCAGTGATGACAGCTCATTCAGATATCGCTTTGAGTTGATGTTTAGCAGCATATCCTTGGAATAGACGCAGCAAAATGAGTTTGTTTGTTTTAGCACTTTCATAGTATCAAAATTACTTAGCGGTGCTGAGTTTCGGGATATTATAGCCCTCTTTCTCTCTTTATTTACTTACACCGCGCCCCCAAAAAGTTTCTTCGGAGAGGTGACAACAGTCTGCCTGCACCTCCAGCTAACAAAAGAGGCTGTAGTGGTAAGACTCCTCCTTGTTTCTTCAGTTGCGCTGTAGATGAAGTAAGTATTATGCTTGTTCTTGCTGCGCCTTGTTCTCTCACTTTGTCGTGTTGGTGGTTTGTCAGCATGTTGCTGCGAGATGCCGGCTGATGTGCTGATAACATTATTATTAACTGACTTTTACTAGAAGCGCCGGTCACACTGTTTTACATTGAGAGAGAGAGAGAGAGAGAGAGAGAGAGAGAGAGAGAGAGAGAGAGACTAACTCCTTGATACGACGTGTGTATGAAGAATATTGAGACATAACTCTAAGCAAAATTAATGTCTTCTGCTCATAAGTTTCCTACCACTTACTGCTTTTTTCTGTGGCGCCTGATATTGCTCCAGCGGCTGCTGCATTCATTTCCTAGCGATCAAAGCGCATACAACAGTGTTGGACCCCACAAGGAGAGGAGAGGTGGGATAACTGGAAATGCATTGCTCATGCGAGATATATGTTTATCGGATAATTTTAAGGTGAATCCTTTGATCATACATGTAGCTATGCCAAATTTAATATGTTGTTGCATGTTACCACCAGACCTTGTTTTCCTCGATGCAGTTGGCTTAAGTTTGATCGACATGCCAGATTGTTTTTTGCAGCTTGAGTTGACTGTATAAGTGATGATGTAAGAACAACAGTTACTGAGATATAACTCATATGACATTCTTTTGAAAATCTTGCCACTAAGAGCATTCAGTGGGAGAAATATGTTTGAGGTGTTCACATCGTAAACATTAAAGTTTGCAGTACTTTAAGTGCTCTGATCTACTTGACTTCCAAATTTCCCATAAAGGCCTGTGTTCATTCCTTATTGCTTAGAATTGGTATATTAAAAATTAGGATAGAAGATCAAGTCATTCAGAGATATTCTGTGATATCCAGATATGTTTGCATAGCCTCCTGATGCATCACTTACGATAAAATATAGTTTCAGTTTGGCACATGTAAATTACAATTAATTTCACGTTCCGGATATTGTTAGCGTCGACTCAGAAGACCTCACCGGAGTTAAATCCATATTGTCAAATACCTGGTTATTTTCGTCTTAGTCTCCATCTCGTACAGCACTCTGAAACGCTATATAAATATGTCTTGGTTGCTCTCTGCAGGGCAGCGTATTTATCATCCATGTTGTGGACAAACTTACGTGACACCTTTGTAGATACGCATCTTGCTAGATCTAGACAAGAAGTTATCCAATTCAAGCTCGTCATAGAAATCAATGCCTTTGGCATCCACAAAGACAGTTTTGTGAAATTAGAAAAGCCCGTCGTCAACACCCTCTACATGATATATGAACATAACAGAACCAGCTCGTTAAAAAGCAGCGTGGAATTGTTGCCTCGAAATATTGTACCAATATCGCGGCAAAAACCATACATGGAACTCAGATGCAAAATCATCCAAACTTCATTGTCATCATGAAGGAATAGCACCTGATTTGCAGAACCAGAGTTGCACAATTCTTTCCAATTTTATTCTGAAACAACAAGGCCGAGCAATTGTTGCTGCCACTCGACGTACTTTCTCATAACATCTGCTTTATCGTTTGGCTCCTGTGCTAGGACAAATGGCACTCTACTTTATGTTTGCACAGAATTAGCGACCTGACATTTTGTCACGTATAGCAGCGAATGTTCGGTCTGGAAAATAGAGGCATTAAAGCTGCATACGTCATCATAAAAATCGCAGTGTCTTTTATTTAATATGTAGATAATTACCTTGTCAAAATTCAGGCCTATATTAAGCGGCATATTTAGAAATAAGTTTGTTCTGCGTCGGCCAGTTGGAATTACTATCACGTAGTGGCAATCAGGAAAGAAAGAAATTGCTGTGATTTTTCGAGGTCTTCTGAGACGACTCTAACAATGCGCATATTTTGAAAGTTCAATACAACGTAAATAATTTCTAATGCAGAAATCAACAGACATGTACAGAAATGTGGCGAACAGGACCACGTAATATATTGGCGCAAAAAATTTAAAATGTTGCTGCGCCCACAGATAATAAAGATGCGGAGAAAAGAATATGCGGAAATAAGCAAGTGCAAAATTTTTTACTGACAGAGGCTGCCATTAGTTTTTTTTTTCTTCTCAAGTATGCGAACTATTGCTGGACAAAATTTAGAGTCAGCGATCGTTGGCAATCAGATGTTGCTTTCTGCACCAAGTGTGTTATCACTTTCTTGAGCAAGTCAGCATGGAAAACAAAATAATTACAAACGTGATCGTTCCTGCTGAAGATGCTTAAGCGATAAACAAGAAATACGTAGAGGTCACATTTCTGGGCTATTTTGTTGTGCCAAGCAGGCAAAGGCATGCGGAGTTTTGGTGTCAACGAAGAGGTAAAAATTGATACATTTCTTTATATTGCGATAGATTAGCGGATGGCAGCTACGGTCCTGTTACATTCAAGGACCATAAACGGATTCAGATGCGTTAACGGCAACAGAACGTAGCGATGTTTGATAAATAATTTTGGCATGATCACAAATGTTCTTTTGGAAATGAGTTACAATACGATTATACGAATGCCGGTTCCTACGAATAATTGTGATGCAGCCAATTGGCAATATGCGGATACGAAGTTTTAATCCTGCAGCGACATGTCAGTTAGTGATCCAGCTGTGGAAACAGGTATATTGGGGTGATATTGTGTTTGTCTGATGGAAAGTCTGTCTGCTTTGCATTTGGATCATAGACTAAAATAACGTTTGTACAGAGAACATCTGCGGTGGAAAATATTCCAATAATTATTCAGGAGCCAGAAAGATTCAGTATTACGAGTAATAACTCCATCAGCGGCTTGTTATAATGACACAGACAATACAAGAACTGAACGACATCCGTCTTTGCAGGAGAAAAGTTTTGACATCTTTACAGCTTGCCTAACACTAACTTCCTTTTGTGCTACAAGATCAAATATTCATGTCATAATCTACCTGACAACACAATGGTTGTGAACTAATTGTCAAAGATTGGCGGCCAAAATAGGCCATTGAAACTCTGATACGTGATACGTGGCTGTGGTGTGCACATAAAATATATTACTGGGTGTTTTTTATATACCGGACACACCTAATACAGAAGCCGATAATCTATCACGCAACATACATATAAGCATGGAAGGGATATAGCATAAGCATATTTTGCAAGGAATTGTCAAATTCATGGGTCCTGTTGACATTAATTTATTTGCTACAAAACTGTCTTAAACTGTACAGTATGTTACATTCCTTCCCGATTCAAATGCTTACGCAGTTGATGCAATCTCGTTCTTATGGTCACCTTTTAAACGTAATTATCATCCCTTTCAGTACCTTTAGGGAGAGTTGCACATAAGATATAAAAAGAGTTAGTGAGAGATCTACAGAAGATAGAAGACCATATTTCAGTCATTGTGGTTTCCCAAACTTCTGTGTCTTGTGCACAGTCAGTGTTACAATCTTCCGTCTGTCAACAAATTGTTGTATTTACCGCCGGACCCAGCCAAGAAACACCCATTGACCAAGATGCGTCTGGCTGCTGATTTTCCTTTGTGTGCAATTGTCTCATCGGTTAAAGCATTTCAGCAGAAGCAAAGTAAGTATTAATACTAATTTATCATTTGAAGGATGGTACCAAGACTCTGAGTCTGCAAAAAATAGTGGCTGTTGACATAATTTAAATGATACCAATCTTACAAGTGCTTATTTTAATGATGCACAGTCTTTATCCTTGATTGTCTTTTAAATATTTTAGTATCTGTTATAGCTGTACATTTAGTGCTATAGATTTTCTAATTTTGTAAGTTTCTTTCATAGTGTTCGCGTTTCGCCTTAGTATTAAAATATTTTGGTTAGTATATCGAATTCCTGGTTATCCTTTTCTATGAGAAGCATTAACTCTAAAATCTCCTGCAACCATGAGAGTACTCAGGGGTAATGGAATTGCTAATGAAAAAGGTACAGAAGGTATTGAATCAATATTTCAAGCGGACGAATCAAAAGGAAAGGTATATGAAGAAAAACAAGGTGATTACAATGATGATATTTCAAAACTGATGTATTGATTTTTGCTGTTATATTCCAGCGCTTTATAGTGGTTATTAAGAATTAATAAAACCAATTAAATCTATCAATAAAACAATTAAACCCATCAATAAAACAATGAAACCCATCATTTACTTTTAATTGCTTGTTGAATTATGATGCTAATTAGAATCTTGAGCCATTTGCGTACATTGATAAACATTTATGAATTAAAAATTTATTTGCAGGTGGCATATCAAAGGGTTGGATAGCAAATATTTGTAATAGGAAAAGAAATAAACACCAGATTATAATGAAAAAATCCGAACATAATACACGTAAATCTTGACACAAATGTGCCATATTCTTGGGGTATGATTCAACCATGTTCATGTAGATAAATTATATGGATTGTCCCACAAGAAACGATAATTGCAAACGTTTTCAAATTTCCAGATGATAATTCTGTTGGCTACATTTACAGTTATCCGCTAGCCCCACGCTCCACTAAAATAGAAAAAAATGTGACTATCAGAATATTAAAAACATTGCTTAAACAAAACTAAAGAAAAATATTTTAACAATTGTCAAACTGAAAAAATGGAACAAATACATTGAAAAAAAAAGTGATTAATTATTCATTGTAGAATACGCAAATTACAGCTTTAGAGTCGAAAATTATAAGAATTCATAGGATATTAAAACTCAATCAAGAACCGTGGGTGAAATCATTTAATAATCAAAAAATCGAATAAGAAAAAAAGCAAACAGTAAAATTGTTGTTATGAATCAATTTGTTTAGAAGCTAATAATGCTAGAAATCGTGGAGATATACAAATATGTCTATCGGACGAAAATGAACTTCCTTGTTAAGCCGTCATTTAGCTCATGAAAGATTAATGAAAACCAATTAGCATCAACTGGCAAAATGAAAAATGACATTCAGTAAACCAGTATATGCCATGAATGCTTGAATTGGATTTATCAAAATAGTTAATGCATGACATTTGTAAAAATAACTTTTAGAAAACCGTGATAACAACATGAACTTGCTATATACTGATACAGACTCATTAATCATAGAAGTATTGAATGAGCATTTAAAAGGCCATTTTATAAGGAGTATGCAAATCTTTGTAACATCAAAAACGAACTCAGTGGTGTAATTATTAGTGAGTTTATAGATTTGAAAGCATATATGCATTCTGTAAAAAATTAATGGTATTCATCCATAATAAAGGGGCATTCATACAGAACGTTTTGATATCTTTCGAACAAGAAACTGATAATACAATTTTGAATGTCATTTCTCTTGAAAATTTTATACCAGTCGAGGAGTCAGTAGATAATGATAAGAAAATAATTGTATTTGATGATATTAAACTATATAAGAACAACACCAATAGCAATAACAACAAGAATACTACTACTACTACTAATACTACTACTACTAATCCTAGTAATAATAAAGACTGTTTCTCAGTATCAAGACATGAAAACGGAAATTGTGTGTATCATTATTATGTAAAAATAGATAATAATGATCGTAGCAAATTATCTGATAATCCTTGTTCGGGTGATGTCAAAACAAATGTTTTCATATATTTTTAACCAATACGCAATTTAATTTAATGTTTTGTCAGACTGGTGCGGTGTTGATGAGTATAACATTATTTGAGGAATATTTTAAAATGATGATCAGTCAACCTTTTAAACATGTATTAAACTCTTTCAACCTTTCTGACTATAGTATCTGAAGCCATTTATATTATATATTTATTAATATACGTTTAAGTATACCATTAGAGACAATTCGAACATATCATTGGGGAGGCTGCTTGAATAAAACATAGTAGAAACACTGAAGATTCGGCAACGGTGTGATACCATATCCTGTGATACATGCAATATCACATTTATCGTCTTTGAATGTACGGGATTGATATAATTCTTATACAATTACACCGATGAAAATAAATAACGTTATTGTTGCTGAGATTACATAACGAGATTTATATTGATGACGTAACTAAAAATCGGGAATGAATTCCAAGGACAAGAACAGAAAAGTTCAAGGTATGTGTATAGGGTGATGAAAGATAGATCCAAAAATGTGGATAAATATATAAATATTACTTTAATAATATATCCATAATTTTACATATCAAGAAACCAAGAGAGAGAGAGAGAGAGAGAGAGAGAGAGAGAGAGAGAGAAATACAAAACCATACGAAAAAATTATCAAACGAAATTTCGGTTTCAAAGCCATTGAAAGAATGGGAAATAGGATTCAGTGTCTCTTATCTATATACCCAATGACGTTTGCATCGTTAAGAAAAAGACACGACACAGTAAATCAGTAATCTAATTTTCCATGTTGGTTTTAGTATCTCGGTTTGTGTAAGTGCCAAAAGTCTTTTTGTTTAAATGGATGACATTTACAAAGATTCACATAGTTATTTCCCTTATATGTACTAGCTTGATTCGATAGTCACATCTTCGTCAATGGATGCTTATATTTTCTCTTCAGATTGATATAAACTGAAACAAATTACTTTTGTAAGTTTGACTCTTACATTACCAACCCACGCGTATACGAAGAATTGATTAAAAATAAGTATTAATTAAAATGCATTCCAGACAAAGATGATAACAACAGACATATGTGCGGGCAGACCGAACACTATAAACTGCTTCAGTTGACCTGGTAGATTTGTCCTCTCCATTGCCATGGTGACAAACACGTGTCTATTTTTTTTTTTGGGGGGGGGTTGCCATAAATGCTACAGCAAAATATGCTATTCAATATTATTATTTATTATATTTAAAATAACATTTTAACTGAAGATTTTGTAATTAGTGCCTTTGAGTATCTTGTGAATAAATCTTTACAATCTGGAATATCGCGTCAACACCACCACTCCACAGTGTCATCACGATAAATCTATCCCGTTTTGGGTGATGGAGCAATTGGCCCTAACACGATTCTGATTTGTTTGTTTTTTTACAATTCTCTCA